>JAJOZX010003623.1:242500-277500 GCA_023014485.1 Bathynomus jamesi | reverse complement strand
CAGTCATATGGATTCTTTTAAGCATGAATTTTATATACGTTGGGAACCTAGAGCGGTGCATTTTAGGTATAAAGACGCATTTTAGTGATGCGTTGCACCAAATTCCTGAATCTAAATAATTTTAAAAGAAAAAGAGTGACCATTAAATGCTCGTAAATTGTTCCTCCATGCAACATATCTCTTTTCTGGGGCTTCGTCAGACACTTCCTCTTTAAGCAGCCGTTCTGAACGTAATGTAATTTTCCAAAATAATAAAATGGAGCCACAAAAAGTGACCAAAGTTTGGCAGGCGTTCCAGGCATTTTTTCTGGCCTCTTCGGCGTCGATGTGAAGGCCTCGTAAGTCCCAAACTTCGCCTTTCCATTGAAGGCTCTGAACGCTGGATTCGGTTTCCAGGCGTCCTGGAAGCCTGAGGCCGAGAGCGAAGAAGGCGAGGAAGGGAGGCTTGGTGGACATGAAGGGCTTCGAAGGGCGCTTAATTTATTGGGCTCTTCAGTTCGGCTGTAATGACGATGGGTGAGCATGCATTCCCACAAGTAAATAAACATAATTACGGGCTATAAGTGGTCGTATATTAAGTTTTTCTCACTCTTTATGTATATATATATATATATAAATCCAGGATGAAAAAGGGAAAAGAGAACGAACATAAACAACTCAATAATTCGGGTGGAACAAATGGAACGAACAACCTCCTTAGGATAATAATAATAATAATAATAATAATAATTATTAATTATTAGTAGTAGTAGTAATAGTAGTAGTAGTAATAGTATTAGTATTATTAGTATTATTATGTGAGTTTAGATATATTTTGAACCTGACTAACGTTCACCAATCATTGTTTTTATTTGTCTTGAAGTCTAAAGAACTGGGACCAAACACTGACAGACATACGTCACTCCACTTCCTTCAGTTCATTTAAAAAGATAACTTATTATCTATCTAAAGTCAAATGAATCCTAATTTGCTATAAATTACGGGAAATTTATATGTGTATGTTTATACATTGTATAATGTTTCTATAAATGTTCCTATATAACGTTTCTATATCATTTTTCTATAAGTGTTTCTATATAATGTTTCTATAAATATTTCTATATAATAGTTCATATAATGTTTCTACAAATGTTTTATATAATGTTTCTAGAAATGTTTCAATATAATGATTCTAGAAATGTTTCTATATACTGTTTCTATAAATACTTCAATAATTTTTCTATAAATATTTCTATATAACGTTTCTGTATATTATTGTACTTTATAAACCTGATAACCTGTACTTATGAAATGTTTGTTTTTAATGAACTGTGTAAACTGTATTATTATTATTATTGGTAACAGTAGTAGTATTATAGTAGTAGTAGTAGTAATACTACTACTACTACTAGTAGTAGTATTTGAATTGGCTGTTTGCCGCAGGTAAACTGGTGCGTTGTTCACAATTTTTGTTTTTTGTTCTCGTGAACTCCCGTATTTCACATTCTTGATTTTAACTGTTTTGGACAACCACTGAAGTATTCTACGAGTCACCTCTACTATATCGTCGTCATTTAGTATCTATCCCATGATCACGTGACTGTTGATTCGAGCAGAAAATGTAGGGAAAGTTTAGCAAATAGTTTGATTATTAAAGGGTGACTTCACGAAACGAAAAGTCTCGAGGAAAACGGGAAAAAATGGTAAAATATCGACTTATTTTGTATGAAACGATAAGAATATGTGAACTTCACTTAACATTTATGTAGTTTCAATAGAGACTATATCGAACAGAGTTGCCTTTCTGTACCTCTAATATTATTATAACATATACGCTTAAGTTTTATAGTTTTACTTAGGTAAGGCATATTTTCAATTTATTTAGTTTATAAATTGTTACTGATTTTGTAATAAAAAAAAAAAAAAAAAAAAAAATATATATATATATATATATATATATATATATATATATATATATATATAGATATAGATAGATAGATAGATAGATAGATAGATAGACTATATATATTATTCTTATATATTAAAGTAAATTCTAAAGGTCTCATTTGACAGCACCAAACTGAATTCGGAACAGAAGTGAAAAAAAAAAGGGTTTCGCACAGTTGCTTTATTATTATAAATATTATTATTATTATTATTATTATTATTGTTATTATTATTATTGTTATTATTATTATTATTATTATAAATAAACCTCTTTATAATCTAAATTTTATTTATGATGTTTGAAAGTTCTTTGAGAGAAAAGCTGAAATATTGTTTCAAAATTACAGAATCACAATCTTCTCTATCGTTCGTGTGTATATCCCCTTGAACGTGTAAAAAAAAAAAAAAAAAAAAAAATTACGTGTGAACGCGTGTGCGCAGAGAAATGCGTGTGCGTTTTCAATGCACAATTTCGCAGATTACTTTTTGCGTGTCATTCGGTGCGACACTTTTCATTTGTTCACATTAAGCCTTAATGCTATTTAGAAAAATTCTTTTAAAATAAGAAGGGTGTGTGTATATATATATATATAATTTTATATATATATATATATATTGATGTTATTTCAAGGGGAAAAAAGGGGTAATTTTAATTTAATTTTAGCCTTCTTACTTTATAACAGAGAGCTTTTCTTATAACTCAGGTCTAATTGGATGCATAACTAGACATTTTAAAATTTTGCATTTGATCTGTATGTATGTTCATTATTTCGGAAACTGAACCAGACTAACAGTATACAATCGAAACGTTATGCAATATTTATTCTTTAAAATTTTTGTTTATGTAAAAATATATAGGCTACTGTATATTCTTTAAAAATACAACCTTAGTTAACCTTCGTTTTGCTTCTACCCGAATTGTTCATTCTGATGAAGGTCAAGCTCGTTACTCCACCTTAGACCTACAGCTTAAAGTGGAATCCGAAACACGACCTACCACCGGTGGTCAGAAATTATGAAGAGCTTGCTCGGACTCGATCTCACGACTCCCGGACAGCAGCCAGCCCAGCGTCTTAACCATTAGGCCACCCAGGGTACCCATTTATCTACCAACCTATTTTTTTTTGAAGCATGAACAACTGGGTAAGCTGCGCGTCGTCTGCTTTCGCCGGAAATCGAACCGAAACCGGTGGATTCATAGTCAGCGATGCTAGCTCTACACCACCGAGGGGAATGTCGTGTTATTTGTTAATAGGTATATTGGAACAATTACTTACGTGTGTAATGTTTCACAGAAAATCTGTGATCTGTGATGTCATTTGATTTTTCTGTAATCGGGTATTTTTTTCTGAAATGTAATCGCTAAACGCTTGTGAAAATCGATGTATAAATAAAGGAAAAAATAGAAACGAATTAATTTTTCTTTTTCACTTTTTGCTTCAGATATTTTGTAAGAAAATTCTTAGACCAAAAGCCGATTCAGATATGTGTGTGTGTGTGTGTGTGTGTGTGTGTGTGTGTGTGTGCAAATTCGTAGACTAAAAGCCGACTTCAACACGTGTGTGCAGAAATTCGTAGACTAAAAGCCAACTTAAACATGTGTGTGTGTGTGCACAAGTTCGTAGACTAAATGCCGACTTCAACGTGTGTACACTAATTCGTAGACTAACAGCAAACTTGGATATTTGTGTGTGTACACCAATTTTGTAGACAAAAAGCCGACTTGGACATATGGTTGCACTAATTCAAAAGACTTTTGTGACATGTACAAGATAAATGTGTCTGATATTATCCCGTGTGTATATCTACAAAACAGCAACTTGGAAAATTTTCAAAACTGGAACTGATGTTGCTCGGGTATTTTATATCTAATACCTATCTGATACCCATGATACTTCTTCATCTTAAATATACAAAAACGTGTGTTTGCTCAAAAAAGGTAACCAACGTAGTTTATTTATGTCAGCATTTCCCCAACCATTTGTGTTACATTAATTGCAACATTTCCTTTGATATCTTTCGCTTTCATTTGATAGCATACTACAGGGTGATAATAAAAAAAAAATAATTTAAATGTTTTTAATTTTTTTGAATTCCAACCAAAGATATTATTGTTTCTTAAACGAGCGTACGACATTTCGGCAACAGTACATTCTATTGACAAGCGTCTCGCTTGCATTAGGTTAGGTTAGGTTAGTAAGCGTGTCGATGAAACGTTCCTTCGATAAAATGAGTAAATATACGTCCTTCTTTAAACCAGTATGAACGGAATGGACACGTGGTTGTAAGGGTAACTTCATTTATTATTCTGCCCGCGCGACAAGTGGGACGGAAGTATTGTTTTCGGTCGTGTGTTTTGTGTGTGTGTGTGTGTGTCTCAAACGGTTCAAGTATGAGAGTTTTGCGGGCAGAGATTTACACTTTTTGATTACTTTACAGTAAGTCATGATTACAGATTTACTGATGTAAAGTCTGTTGGTTTGTTTTTATATAATTAAAATAATAATGTAAGGTACGCTTTGGCGGAAGACAATCTAAGACTGAATTTTAACAAACGTAATTTTTCTGAGAATCTCACGTTAATATACATGAATAAAAAGTTTAACATCAGAATGACAAAACTGTTACGAAAATATAATACTTTATTTACGGTTTATAACGTGTGAAATTACACTCAATGTTAGTATAAAATATTATCTATCTAAAATATGGAGAAATTCAATTGAATAATGATAATGACAATACTAATAATAATGATAAGCTTTATTGGTAGAACATAAATCCCATAAAATAGTACAATATTCTTGAAGGTAATAAACGATAAGATAAATCAAACAATAATAAATTTAAAAAATTAAAAATTATGAATAAAAGAGAAACAGAAATAAGACACGTACTGAAACAAGTAATAATAAAAATTATCCACAAATAAGACTACAAAAAGAAGAAGAAAAAAGGAAATAAAATAAAAAGTACACGTAGTGGCAATGCCAACATATATATATATGGTAATGATAATGATGATAATGATAATATCAATGATAATGTTTATTGGCAGGAGACGGATCCCATAAGAAAAAGGTACAGTATCCATCGAGGTAATCAACGATACAACTAATTAAAGAAACTAATAAACTAACAAAACTAACAAAACTAACAAACAATAAAGGACTATGGTAATAAAGAAATAACAATAATACACTTAAAGAACCAAGAAATAGTAAAATTAGTAATAACAACTTCATAAAAATAAAAAGTACATGTAATGGAATAGCTAATGCGAGAATTAAGTGGAGCTATAAGCAAACACTTTCAGACCAAGAGTTCCACAGTCCAGAAGACACAAAACAGGACTGATGAATAGCTCGGACAAGTGAATTGGCTGAATTTTTAATTCTTCGCATAGACTATTGAGCAGTGAACACGTCTTGTTACCTCAGTAACAAGAGACAAATAATAAGATAATTATGAGCGTGTATAACTTTTGCTATAAGGTATCGTTTTTAAGATTGTCTTTCTTTATTCGATATTTGGTGCTTCGGAGACTTTTAAACTTTTCGAAAGAATGCTAAGAACTTTGTTTTAAGGCTTCGAATATGATTCCATCAAGTTTCTAAACGTGATTTTCGTGATGTTAATAGATTATTCTTGGTTTAACGGTGTCACGATGTATGTTGAATATCCTGCGTAAGATGCGTAACAGATGCCTGCTGCTGGACATTTGAAAAGACAAGGTTGTGCTTGTCCGCGAGATTTTTTGGTGTCAAGAAACTTCCAAGGGTAGTTTAATGTAACAGGCCTGAAAAATATTTTAATTCTGATTATCGTGCAATATTCCATATTATTATTATTATCATTATTATTATTATTATTTGGTCAGAATAAAGTTTAATTACGTTGTAAGTTTCATAGTGTGTCTGTGAAGTGTGTCTGTGAAGTGTATCTGTGAAATGTGTCTGTGAAGTGTATCTGTGAAGTGTGTCTATGAAATGTGTCTGTGAAGTGTGTCTATGAAATGTGTCTGTGAAGTGTGTCTGTAAAATGTGTCTACTTATCCTTCTTTTTCTAATATGTTATTACCTAAATTAGTTATCATTTTAGGGAGGATTGATGCTACAATAAGGTTCCATTTATTTCTTTGGTTTTCACCTTTCTCACGATTTGGGATATTTTGCAGTGAGGTTGTATGACTTAAAGACCTAATTACGGTAATTTCAAATTTGCTGGTGAACAAACTACATAATTCTTGTAACAACTTTTGTCTGGCTGTTCGTGTTGGTGATGAGTCGCCAATTTTCTTTGGTAAGATGACATCAAAGAAATGAAAGTTGGAGAGGCTGTTGGTAATTCTTAAGACAATTTTTTTTACGTTGCTTTCTTGCAATGTAGTGATGACTAACTTTTGGTACTCTTAAATATGTTAGAATTACGACATTATTGTCAAAAGGGAATTTAAAATTCACTATGAAAGTAATGTCATTATTTTGCTGAAAGACAGTCTTGCAAATATTTCTCATTGAAAACTTATGATAATTTATAAGTTAGAAAACACTCAAAGATACCCCACATATACCTACTGTATATATAAATTAAAGTTGGTATGATATTTCTACTACTACTACTACTACTACTACTACTACTACTACTACTATTATTATTATTATTATTATTATTATTATTTAACTTAAACTTATACCTGCTAACTTGTGTCTCATTAAAGATGCATAAATAATCGTACTTGAATAGAAGTGTCTAAAAGTCCTTCAACGAAATAGCTCCATCGAGTCATCATATCAATAGCACACACACACACACACACACACACAACTAAATATACAGACTTAAAACTGGGAAAATTTTATCAAAATAATTATAATTAGTGATTTAGTGATTGTTTCATGAACGTAATATACAGGGTAACTAAGGAAATTAAATCCTATATAATATTTGTCATTTATATCCTATATATATGCCAATATTTATTATTATTATTATTATTATTATTATTATTATTATTATTATTATATTATTATTATTATTATTAGGTTAATCACGATTTTAGATCTTGTCAAGTGATTTTTAAGTACGTTTAAAAATTACTTCCAACTCTACAGAGTTCTCTTTCCACTTGCGTAGCATATATATATATATATATATATATATATATATATATATTATATATATATATATATTATATAATATATATATATATATATAATATATATATATATATATATAAAACCTTCGCTTGTCTCTTCACAACAATAATTGCCTTATGTTTCATGCATGGAAGGCAAAGAGAAGTATTTTTTCTGCAAGTTTTTCTCAAGTGTATATCTTCAGCTATTTGTAACGATTTTCCTTTAAGTAAATTCACATGTTCAGTGTAACGTAAAATATTTATGCAGAGACCTATAATCAAATATTATATCCTTAAAACTGTCTTTGAAATTCAAATTTAACTTGTTTGAATGTTTATGGGTAATGTTTAAAGTTTGAGTACGTTTTATTCAAATTTTACTCAAGTGAAAAATTTTTGTTGAATCAAATTTATTATTTTAAAATTTTAAAATAAAACTTTGATTATATAGAAAATTGTTAAATTATTGGATTACGTTTGAAAACATTTAACATTTATAGTTTATATAAACGTTCGATATAAGTATAAAGATGGTAATTGATATGTTTTTTTATCATTGTATACCGTGTATGTTTACTCCACTAGTCGAAAAGTCTTTCTACCCAGTGGGACACACACTGACGTCTCGTAACCCGCTAGGAAATAGATTTATTTAGGAACCATATGATGAAAGTTCAAAATGTGTCCCATCCTGTTTAAAACACGTTAATGTAATTAATTAATGTAATTCTCAATGGGTAGGGATTTTATGGACACCCTGTAAATATGTTATATTCCTGAGTTGCCTTCTAAACTTCGCTATTAGTCCATTTTGAAAATGTTTATTTTTTTAAGTCAGAATCTGTTAGTGACCAACGCTTGTTGTATTTACTATACAGGGTGTCCCATAAGTCCGGCATCATAGGAAAAATAATAAAAAAAGGCAAAACAAAAGCTTTTATTTACAGAATGTGCTCAATATGTCCACCATTGTTTTCAATACACAAATTCAGACCAGCGCTTTCAAGTGGCCCCAGAGATAAAAATCTAGTGGCGTGAGATCCGAGCTTCTAGCTGGCCATTCCACAGGCCCTCGACGTCCTATCCAATGACCAGGGAATTGTTGGTACAGGTATTCCCTTACTTGGGTGCTGTAATGTGCAGGAGCGCCGTCTTGCTGGAACTATGTTGGGAAATTTCCTTCTTCGTTCAAGACACTGGGAAATGCTTCCCAGTGACATGTTCATCGAAAAAGAGGGATCCTATGATGCGATCCTTCCAAATGCCACACCATACCATCACCCGAAATGCACCTTGTTCCTTTGAAGAGGTATACCAGTGAGGGTTGTTTTGAGACCAGTAGCGGGTGTTCTGTCGATTTACCTCACCATTTCCATAAAAAAACAGCCTCGTCACTGAACAGAATGGTGGACGGGAAATTGGCATCCTGAGCATATTGTTCCGTAGCCCATTCACAAAATTCCATCCGCCGGTCGGGATCATCTTCGCTTAATTTCTGTAGGATCTGAAGTTTATATGGATGCCATTTGTGAGCCTGAAGAATGCGATGGATGCTACTTTTCGACACTCCTGTCTCGGCGGACAATCGCCAAAGAGACTTATTGGGACTTCTGTTAAAATGAGCCAGGATAGCAGTCGCTGTATCATCGTCAGTGGACCTCCTTGAAGGTCCACTACGTGGTTTATCTTCTATGGATCCTGTTTCCTTAAACTTTGCAACAAGTCTGCTAACACAACTCTGTGTTCTTGGCTCGCGGTCTGGATGCAGTCTGTTAAATTCAGCAGCAGCCTCTCTTTGACTCCGATTTCCTATGAGTAGAATTATCTGGATTCGTTCTTCCTTGCTCACAGACATTATGGCCTGTAGAAAGAGAAAAATATGAATTATGGTTTGTAGAAATAGAAAAATATGAATTTCTCCTATGATGCCGGACTTATGGGACACCCTGTATATTCCTCTTCATCATTCGGATCTATACACATAACTTCTGCCTCTCATCCTGTCCTCGACCTAACTTGCTATATATATATAATAAAAATAAAATCACTTTATAAGAAAACAGCTTATTAAGATTCACAGTACAAGTTTAATACTTCAAATATCATCTTTCGGCTGCACAATGAAGGAGTTAAAGAAAAGATATTGTGAAACCTCAGCCATACCAATGTTTGAGTTCAAATATATTGTTATACCTTTCAATAAACACTTTCAAAAAAAATCTTAGGAACATTAATTATATAATAAACTTTCTTTTCCCCACACACAGTTAGCAACCAAATAATAAAAACAAAATTCATATGAATAATAAATTCGTAGGGATGTAGGAATCTACAAAATTCCTTGTAATACCTCCTTTGGGAAAATAACATTGAAGCAGTTTGGAAAAGCGATTGAAAGAGCACAAAAAAACGTTATATAGGTTTGTTAACGAATTCGATGCAATTTTTTAAACTTATCCAACTTAATTATAAACCAATTTTTTGGCATGAAAGCAAAATAGGTTTTGATTAAAGTAATGACGTAAATTAAGAAATTAATAGAAAACTCTGCTTTAACTGACATTTTCAGACTTCAACCTGTCAAAAGGAAACTATAGATTTAACCAGGGGTTTAGGAAGTTCATAACAAGTCACGCCCCAATTACCTGAGCCCCAACCCCTTTAATATTTAAGGCTTTCATTTGGACTTAACTCCTCTCATTGTACAGTTGAAAGATGACAGATGAAGTATGGTAACTTATACTGTGACTCTTAATAAACTAATAAAATTATTTTATTTTTAATATATATATATATATATATATATATATACAGGCTGACTTTGTTATATATACTTATAATCTTCTTAGAGAATTAATTAAATTCAGTCTTTTGAATCTACAAACAAAAGAATCCTATTACAAATACTTTTTTATACATGTATTTCATATTACTGCTATTATTATTATTATTATTATTATTATTATTATTATTATTATTATTATTTTAACTTGTTGTTTTCTATTGTAGTTTAAGTTTCTTTAATCTTTGTTGTTTAATAACGACAATTGATTCAGACGCTCATAATTTGCTCAAGTATTTGAAGTGTTTATTGTTGAGTAAATAGCCAGAGGCAGAGAGACGCTTCTTTGTCACAGTTTGGAGGAATCACACAAAGGCAATATGACACCAGTATGACGTGACAATTTTTCACAGTAATATGACGCTAAACCGCCACCAAAATTCTCTCTCTCTCTCTATTTTATACACACACACACACACACACACACACACACACACACACACACACACACACACACATATATATATATACACGGTGAACCAAAAGTAGGTGGACAGTAGGTTGAATACGGTTTGTGTTATATTATATTATAACTATGGTGTTCATTATAACTATGGTGTTTGTGTTTTATTATATTAAATATTATAACTAAATTTATTTAAATTTTATTTTGTATTATAGTATACAAAAAATTAAATATGTATTCTCAAAATAAACGTTATCATTTACTGTCCACCTACATTTGGTTCACCCTATATATATATATATATATATATATATATATATATATATATATATATATATATATATATATATATATATATATATATATATATATATATATATATGTTCTCTATTTATTACTTTGTTACAGAAGTATTTTTTCTATGTAATATTTATTAGAATGTATTTCCACGTCTCTTTTATTTGTCTCTTTTCTTTGTGTGTTCGTTGAGAGATATCATAGTTTGTGTGTGTGTGTGTGTGTGTGTGTGCATGTGAGTGTGTGTTTGTGTGTGCGTCTCTCTCTCTCTCTTTCTCTCTTTCTCTATAAGGTGATATGAGTCTCATCAAAGAGACGTTAAGAGACGCTCCCTTCAATATCGTCCCATGTCGTCGTCACATTAAAGTAAAGAATAAAAAGGAATAATTTTTACCAATCAATCTGTCGTCATCTGAAGAAAGCGTCCGATATTGGGAAGGGCTCAGCCCGAAGCCACGTTATTAACGCTGAATATCAATGAACTCAAAAAATTATTTTTTTTAACTTCCTATTTAACGCTGATAATGGCTTCGGCGAACCCTTGGGTAATAACATTTTAATATTGAAGTATTTTAGCAGTAATGAGATAGAGTTAGATTTGGTTTAGTTAAATTAACATAAACTCTTAAGACAACTCTTTGGTTTATATTATGTATTTGTAATGTAATTTTGTTTACAAGCGTTTTATTATATATTATACAAAGTAATATTCGGGATAACGACATTTCGATGAGGTGTATTTTACTGACAAGTGTTTGGGGTGTTAGGTTAGGTTAGGTTAGGTTTGGTTAGATTAAATTCATGTTATAAGGCTTCGATTAAATTTTCGTTCGACGAAATCGAGCTAATGTCATCTGATGAATGTGACATTTACTCGACAAGTTAGTGTGGATTAAATTACGTTAGATTAGACTAGGTTAAGTTTGGTTAAGTTAGGTTAAACTAGTTTCATAGAGTGCCGATAGAATGCCTCCTCAATCAAATGGGCATATTTTATTGCTAGAGAAAATTTTATCAACTTAACCTAACTTAGCCTAACCTAACTTCTCAAAATGTTGAGCGCGAAACGTCGTTAACTCGCCAGTTTCAACCATACGAGTATATATTGCGTACAGTCTATTGATTTTAAGTGAAATGTTCAGACATTCATCCGTAGATTTATTTACTTACAATCATACCTGATTTTCCCCCAAATGAACATTTTATGCAGGTTTTTTCATCCCCTCCTTCGCGCGTAACGCAATTAAATAACGCATAAATACGCAGTATTACGACTGTTATATTTAATAAGATTAAAGAAGACACTACACCCAACACTGAATGCGTCCAAGAGCAATTTCCTCCCCGAGAGTTTTACAATAACAAAAACTTGAATACTTGAACCGACCAATTATTTCTGAACAGTGAGTGGAAAAAAATAATTATAAATTATATAAATCTAGTCGTGTACATTATATGGATTCATTAATTTTTTTTTATTTTTGGGGGGAGGGATATATTTAGTGGGAGATGAAGAGAGAGAGAGAGAGAGAGAGAGAGAGAGAGAGAGAGAGAGAGAGAGAGAGAGGCAAAAAAGTCTGAAGAAAAAATTTCCAACCACACACCCATGACTATACAACTTCACTGAGAACGCAGTTACCTATATTTTAGGCAAGGCAATATAATGATATCTTATTATTTCAGCTACGGTACACACATATTTTTTTATATGGAGTAATTAAGTAATTTCGTGCTTGAAAAAAAAATGACATTATGTTCAAATATTCAATAGTCTGGCATAACATTTCCAACTGTATATATATATATATATATATATATATATATATATATATATATATATATATATATATATATATATATATATATATCGTAACCTCGTTGCAGTTCCGTGCGTTAGTCTTTCTTCATACGAACGTTAAGTTGGTGATCCCACCTCTAGGCCTAGCCTGGTGGAGGAGCGAGTTGCTCTCTTGCGATCTTCATCGCGCATAGCCAGGCACACCCGGCTCATGTGATACCGTTCTGAGCCAGGCTTCTAGTCTTCTTTTGAAGAATTCTACGTTGACACCAGTTATGTTCCTGATTTACTTCGGAAGGTGGTTGAATAGTCTTGGTCCCCTGACAACCAAATTATTTTCCTTTAGATTTGAGGGTGTCCCTTGTCTGGCCTTTAGTTTGGGAACACTACACATTAGGGATGTACCGAATATAAAAATTCACTGAATACCGAATATCGAATATTGGTTTTATTTGAATTATTGTGTCATTATAAAAAATTAAAGCTTTTATGAGTTTGACAGCACATAGAATTAATAGTAAGTGTGAGCAAAAGCAATGTGTTTTAACCTATCAGGTCCACATACCCATGAAAACATTGCAACTGCATTGGCTTCTATATTGCAAGAATGGTCAATAGAGAGCGATCGTGTGCACGCAGTTGTGCACGACAATATACTGTAATATTATTAAATTACTAAAGCTGTTCGCGTTTTCAAAATGGCTTCTGTTGCTTATGCAAATCATACTTTAGCACTTGCTGTTAATGAAGACCTTCTTAGCCAGAAGTCTGTTTCAAATAGGTCTTATATGTGCAATTGCACGTCGATCTGTTCTCATTTTAATCATTCATCTCCAACCTGTGACAGACTTAAGGAAATCCAGAAGCAGCATAATTTACCTAAAAATAAACTTATAAGAGACGTTATCACCCGATGGAACTCTACATTCTACTATATATGTTACAACGACTTCAACAAAAAACTGCACTTGTTGCATACGCCTCGGATTATGATGTAACAACCTTCAATAACCATCAGTGGATTTTAATTCAGCGTTTTGTAACGCTGACTCTTTTTGCTTTGTTTATCGCTATATAATTTTGTCTCAAATTTCGCATCGTCGGTCATTATAACCCCTAAATATGTTGCTTCCTTGCTTCTCTGAATTTCCTGTCTATCTGGGACATAATGTGATATCTGTTTCAGCTCCTCGTTTCTTTCATATCTGAAACTTCTCGATGTTAAATTTCATGTTGTTGTTTTCTGACCATTTGTATATTCTGTTCGTGTCCCTCTGTAGGGCCTCCACTTCTTCTGCGTTACTGCTTTTTCTGCCGATTTTCTTGTCGTCTACAAAGGATGTTACTATACTGTTGTTGGCTACTTCATTGTCTATGTCTGTTACCATGATAACGAATAGGAGTGGGGCCACTACTGTTCCTTGTGGTACGTGAGCTGCGTACTTCCGATTCTGATGATGATATACCTTGGATTTTTACGACCTGCTGATGTTCTCTGAGAAAATTGTAGATCCATTTTCCCACTTTGCCTGTGATTCCCATATATTTCATTTTATGTGCTATTATACCATGATCACATTTTTTTCCACCTTTTTGTATTTTATAAATGGGAAATTAAAATCTCTGCATAGTATTATATTTAGGGATGGAAAGTTTAAGGACGTTATTAACCCTAGACTGCATAGGTGAATCAAATCATCGTGCATAGCGTGGTCCAACTGGACCTCGTTATGCATCCTAGGGTTAAGTTTATGATATCAGCAATGGTATCCGAGAATTTTGCAGTTGGAGTATTCGGAGGTCTGTAGATGACTATAAGTATTTTCTATTTTTACTGCTAAAAGTTCCACGAAGCTGTTTCATTTACTTATTATTGTTTCTGCCATATGAGTCTCGCGCACTTACAGTATATAGCACAGTTACCTTAACGTTTTGCTGTTCTATCATCTAGTAGTAAATTGTAACCATCGATATGTATTTCTTTCTTATCTATGCAATATTCGCAGTTTTTACAGTCTCCTTGGCAATTTTTAAGATGTGTTTCTGTGAGGCATGCGATGTCAGCCCTTGTTTCACCCATTAATCTTTTCACGTATGAAAATTTGTTTAGTGAATGGTTTGGTCTTAGCCCTTGAATATTTGCCAGGACTATATTTATGTTCGCAGTTTTGCGTTGCCCTTTGTGCATTCCAAATTCATTATCTTTCAGTGTCGCGTGTTTTGTAGCCTTATGGTCCTCCGAGAAAGATCCGTTTCCGCTTACCTGCTCTGGTAGTTTCTTGTCAGGAAACGGTTTGGCTCGGGGTTCCCAACTGTGTCGATTACATGTGCTGTATGAGGCTTAGCAGCCGTATTGTGTCTGCGATGTTGAAAAAATTTGGTTCGCGATTTGTGTACATAGGTTTCATTTTTCCTATTATCCTTTGAATTTGTTGGGAGATGATGATAGTAGCATCTTTTTTTCCATATTTACAGGTCCCATGTCTTGCGTAATTCTTGCAAGTGACGGGGTAATAGAATTTGCAGCTGTCACCGAATTTACAGTGACCATTATTATTATAGAATTCGCACATACTGGGGTGCTCATATACTGTATACACTATACACTGTCCTCCCTTATTTCTGCAATTGCCTTTTACCCAGTATCTGCAGTGCAGATACTAGGTAAGAGGCAATGTGGAAGGAATTGTGTGCAGATTCTGCACACAGTTCCTTCCCCATTTTTCCTCGAGGCCTTTGTTTTTGATGATGTTTCAGGTCTTTATTTGAAGATAACGTCATTCTATTTTCGTGGTTACCTTCTTGTTTTTTTGCAATTTACACTAGTGTCCTCCGTTTGAATTTCGTGTTAATTTTTGTGCCTCTGTTACATTCAGATTCTTGCCCTCTTTGTGTTTCGGTATTCTTTTTACTTCTGCTTCACTTTTCTTCGTCTCCTCTTCTGTTTCGCTTTGTTCGTCATTCACAGTTTCCTCATAGTCTCTTTCTGCTTTATAAACAACAAATGAGTTTATTTCAGTCATACATCTTTATCAAACGTATTTCACTGCATTCAATTGCCCAGCACTTGTTATGAGAGAGATATCTTCGTCTTTCCATTTCAGGCGGTTGAAGTCGAAAAGGAATTGACAGAAATTAACATCTAATTGCCTTAGAATAATCTATTGCATTGTTACAGGAATTGCAGCGTTGTAGAAATTTATTAGCCATTTCCATATTACTTAGAGAAAGTAACAATTGGTGAGCGAAATCTGACTCAAGAGGATAGCGTGAAGGGTGAAGGGAATTTGACTCAAAGTGAGTGAGGGAACGTTTTCTTCGTTACTCCGGGAGATGGGGGACATGGCGCTTTGTATATTCTCACTGATTGGTGCCCGGGAGTGAGGTCGCGGGGTATAGCTGAGAGATAGTCGTAGCAATTGTTTCAACCTACAAATGGGTAGCTAATTTTCCTTCAAGTGAAACACTCGAAAAATGCTTTATAGATTAATTCGCTTTGTTTTTTTTCCTATGACATACGCCTTAATTTCATCACTTAAAAAGAAATATCACTATGTGCACTAGATATTCACTCAGATACTGGTACTGCTTAAAATTTATTAACTGCAGATTTTATATATATATATATATATATATATATATATATATATATATATATATATATATATATGATGAATGAAACCACGAAGGAAAGGAAACACAGAATGGTGCTCAAACGCTTTCGTCTAACGACATCCTCAGGAACACTGAAGTACATAAAGGGTTACAGCCTATATATAGGTTACAGAAAAAAAAAAAAAATCTATCGGAAAAAAACAAACAATTTGTCCTACGTACATTTTTACTCGGGACATGACACCCCCACTAAGAAGGCCATTTTTTCTTCAATGTTTCTCCGCGCCCTTAGGATCGCCAGTCCGGAATACATCGATGCCGAATTGGAAAAAATCAACGGTATTGGAAGTGATGTGTTATCCATCTGCGTTTATGGAATCTTGTCTCAACAAGGCAAAACGAACTTTCTATCGTGTGAATAATAACACTCATACTTTGTCAAAAAATATTTTAGTACTTCCATTTTTCCCGGGCTTTTTAGGCATTGCTAATGTACTTAAACTTTTGGATATTAATGTAGTTTTCATATAACAATATTGTGAAAAATATCATAGTAAAAAATAGCCCTACCAATAATTCAGGCATTATCTATAAAATTGGTTGTAAACAATGTGATTCCTTTTACATAGGTCAGACGGGAAAGGATTTGCACACACGTATAAAACAGCATCAATATTCCGTTAGAACAGGACAGTCGTCCAGTGCCCTTTTTATCCATTTGTCAGAGTTATCCCACTGTATTGATTGGAATAATGCTTCAGTTTTATTTCACTCTAGCAACATTGTTAATAGAAATATTCTTGAGTCTGCCATTATCCAACTCACAAATAACTTCAACATAAGCAAAGGTCTTTTTCAACTCGATCCTGTTGTTTTGAATTCCTTCAGAACAGATTTAGATCAGAAGGGTAGAACGCTAAATCTTTGGTAAACTTGTATGCTACTCAAATAACTTGTATTTTTTTAAATTTATTTTTATATACATCGAACCTAAACAAGAAGGGCAAAGTGCTAAAACCCGGGCAGATTTCCAGTATAAATTTGTATTTTTTTTATTTTATTATTTTGTTTTTTCTATAACATTGGTTGGAAACAATTAATTTGATCTTGTGCTAATCTTGTACTAAAAATCGGTAGTTTTTCCTTACAAATTTGTATGCTCCTCCCACAATCCTTTAATGTTTAATAATTTTTAAATTTTTTTTATCTCCGTTTATTGTATTATATATATATATATATATATTGTGTGTGTGTGTATAGTTTTTTTTTCTGTAACCTATATATAGGCTGTAACCCTTTATGTACTTCAGTGTTCCTGAGGATGTCATTAAACGAAAGCGCTTGAGCACCATTCTGTGTTTCCTTTCCTTCGTGGTTTTATTCATCATAAATGTTTTTCACGTGTTACTTTCGTGAAATAATTTTCATATATATAATATATTATATATATATAATATATATATATATATATATAATATATATATATATATATATATATATATACGAGTATATAAAAAAAGTTTGAAATTGCAAATATTCCGAGTTGTTGATTTAGTTTGTGTAGAACAAGCCTGAGGTAGTATGAATATATCTGTGATTAGAGCGAGTGCATTTGTGTTGCTTCGGAGATGATACACATGCAAACCTGCGATGCATCTTCCTCCTGATGAATGGATAGAAACACTCACTGAAATATGATAAACCAAAGCATTGTTGCTATCAGTGGTGAACTGGTGATGAACCACGTACGGAGTCCTCGTTAGTGCGCTGACCCTCTATATATTTGGTAATAATGCTGCAAGCTGCTCGCACCCGGAATTAATGTATGGGCAGAGCAGTGCTTTGTAAGAACAGTGAAATATTTGTTTTCTGACTACGACATGTGCCATATATCACATGTGTCATATATACCACTTCAGTGGTGTAGTGCTAACGTCGCTGACTAAGAATCCACCGGCCCCGGGTTCGATTGCCGGCGATAGCAGGCGGCGTTCAGCTCACCCATCTGTTCATCCTCCTATAAAACATACTGGTTGGTACATAAATGGGTACCCTGGGTAGCCTAGTGGCTAGGACATTGGGCTGCTGAAACTAAACTAATAAAAAATAAATTTTAAAATTTTGAAACAATACATAAAGACAATTTTTGAAGGTACTTTGGTAAATCAATCAGGAACCAAGCAGAGAACCAACCTTCAGCGTGGCAATCTCAGAGAGGAACTAGATAAAAACCTGAGAGGCAAAAGACAAATCATTGGTTGGTTGTTCTTCAAAGGATGGGTAGTTTAATGGAGGACGATTGTTTGTTCAGGGATGGTTTTATTTTATGATTGTATAAAGTTTCTAAAATCTTTAAATCTGAAGAAGTTTGGCTAATTAAAAGTATTTCAAAGCCTTCGAAAAGTCCCTTGGTCCTTGGCCCCTTCTTCCTACATAACCTTTGAGTCCCTTGGCCCTTGGCCCCTTCTTCCTGCATAATAAAAAATGGATGGGAAAACTGTTCTGAATGTAGACGAATAGATGAGTCTCCTGGGTGAGAAACAGGTTTATTGGTTCTATATGAGAAACTTCTATGTTTGTCTGCTCTTTCTTTGAGTTGTCAGGATGTTTACCCTACGTAGTGGTTTGGCAGCCAGCACACGTAAATATATAAACCAGAGAGGACTTTAAGTAGCTTGGAAGAGTTTCTTTGTGTCGCAAAATATTTTGAATGGAACCTGAATTTATTCCTATAAACCCGCAATGGGGGTAAGCCCCATTAAGGAGAGTTTTCAAGAAGGAAACAAGTTTGGGATGAGATGTACCCAAATATGGGAGTTTCATACAAACTGGAAATTTTGCAACAGTACGTACTGAATGAGTTGGGTGAAATATATTTTGAAGAAATTTGTTAACCGTTTGATGAAAACAGTGAGAAGGGAACAGGTTCACGGTAAAGAAATTCTGTAAGTATGAAATTTCATCATGAAATGTTTCCGAAACGTTTAGTTAGCTGCAATAGCTGATTTCTACTGCAACATGTGTACTGCAACATATGTATACATATACAGGGCGTCCCAAAAAAATGTATACACACTTTAAATACTTATAAAGGCAGTGTTTATTAAAATACATTTCATTTTCAAAATGTAATAGAATCTACAGACATTATTTAATTGTTTTGTCAACGCCTGTTTTCAAACTGACGTCCGTTCTGGTCCAGGACCTGCTGATAACGCGAAGCAATGGAATCGCAAACATCACGAAACATTTCGTTTGGTATTTGTGTGCATTCTCGTTCAATGGCTGCTCTCAATTCAGCGACTGTTGCAGGTTTTATAGCGTAGACTTTGTCTTTTAAGTATCCCCATAAAAAAAAGTCTAGTGGTGTGAGGTCTGGTGAACGCGGAGGGTATTCTACGAAACCCCTTCGTCCAATCCACATCCACATCGTGCCAAGTACCACTCGCAATACTCCACTCTTCGGTCCGGATCATCTTCATTAATAGCATGGACTAATCTTGGAATGTAACTTTTCCATTGACAGCGCTTCAAAATGCGTTGGACAGACGATTCTGAAATTCCTACCTCACGACTCGCTTGCCGCACAGATTTTCTTGGACTTTGGTGATACGTTTCCAGTACTCTTTCTTGCTTTGTGGGGCTTGTCGATGTCCGTGGTCTTCCGGAACGCTTCTTGTGGACATTCTGAACAGTTCCATCGGCTTCAAACTTATCTCTAATTCGAGTGATGGTAAGTCGCGTTGGTGGATCTGTTTGAAACTCCCTCCTAAACTGTCTTTGCACTTCAACTGCGTTTTCACACTTCCAGTAGCATTTTAGAATGAATTTCCTTTGTTCAAAGCTTAGTCTGACTGCCATTATTAATTCTAATGGGTTTAACTTGGAAAGAAAGAAACATCAATTGAGCTATCAGCTGTTAAAGTGTGTATACATTTTTTTGGGACGCCCTGTATATTAAAAGAGAGAGAGAGAGAGAGAGAGAGAGAGAGAGAGAGAGAGAGAGAGAGAGAGAATTCAGGGAATGGGTACGAGTATGTATTATATAGCTGGGAAAATCCCGACTTCTTTATACGAATCCGAATCAATATAATTTTCAATCCTCTTATCTTAATCCGAATCCAACTTCAACATATAACCATGAGTAAACCTTGTCTATTGTTTATAATTGCATTATATATCCTTCATATACGTAAGCATATAAGTACATTATTCTTAACATCAGCCTAAGGCCTAAGCTTTACTCCAAATGCACGAACGCCATATACGCCTCATCTACTATTCATTTCATTCTCTACAATCAATGTGTCTCACTCAAACACTTGATCAATACACTACTTTTATCTATTCTATATGTCTATACTTATGAAGAAGATAGAGATAAACTTGAGTTATTTAAAATTCGTCCATTTATAAGACAAATAATACATGTAAAAATAAAAAAAAAACAATTGACAATCTTCTCTGAGACAAAACTGAGAATAAAATCTTATTTCATGAAATAAACAACTTAAACTTACGTTTATCGAGTTTTAAACCAGTTGACCAAAATGTCTTATTCTGTGAATTTTTTATATTTTTGATGCCTGCAAACTCTTTGCTCATTCGCCCACATTTTCATACATTTACTTTTCCAATATTTTAAAATTCGTGTTTTTATTATGTAAATATTTGCGTGTTTTTTGTGTTTTGTACTTACGTATTTGTTCAATCATATGAGTTTTAAAATTGTCAATATACGCGATGATATTTCATAAGGTCGACGTTTGACTTTATGCTGCAAATATTTGGATTTCACATTTCAGGCTAATTTCAGGTTTTCAATGAAAATGACTAACCTAACCTAACCAGGGCATAATATAATTTAACGTAACCCAACTGAACCTAACCTGACCTAATTTGAACTAACATTTTAGTATCGACATTATACAGGGTGAATAAAAAATCTGGAAACATAGGAAATATGCTTTACAATGCAAATATACATATATATTTGAATTGAAAAGCATAGTTCCTATGTTTCCAGACTTTCGACTCACCCTGTACATGTCGACATTGTGCTGATCGACCTTATACATGTCGACATTGTGTAGCTCGACTTTTTTGCATGTTGACATTGCGCAGATCGACTTTGTTCCGCTACCCGTTAGACGTTTTACAAAATCTACCAAATCAATTTCATTCATATTAAGCTCAGTTATGTCGTCCTATTTTTTGCTACTCACTTATTCAGTACATTTTATATCTCCCATACAATTGATTATCTTGCACTAACATGGCATTCCTGTTATCCTTCGCATTATTATCAGTCAAACCAACAAACTAACAGACGAGTTTTAGTGCTTCTAATATTTTTAACAATTTCTTCTAAAATTTACCTGTTAATTAATGAGTTTCCTTCTCGTTCATTTTCTTTCTTTAGAGTTTTTTTTTTGTTTTTTCATTACATTTTATCATTTAGTTATCAGTGGTTCTCATTCCTTCCCATTCTTTTGTGAGAACCTTATCATGAAATGTGAGAATGTGAGAAATGTGAGAATAAAATGAGTACACCTGTAACAGAAATAAGTTCTACTATTGTTCACTTAATTAAAGTGAAGAAAGGTAAGAAAAACAGCCAGTATGTATACTTATCTTTCCACGAAATCCCATAGAATAAGTCTTTTGACCCACGTGTAATGAGTTTGGGTATCAGTGCGGAGGCCAAATTTCGCCAAAGCTCGATCAAACTTCTTTTTTTCTTAGAGCTCCCGAAGAAGTGGGACGAAGTTTTCGTTTTTCAATTTAGAGTGAAGGTGTTCCCAAACGTGTTTATCATGATTACTGTCAGGTTTTCTTCCTACGCGCGAGAAAGAACTTGCATTCCCTTTTGTTTCCAACACGATCTGGAAGTTTGTTGGAGTGTAACGTGTATCTCACTTCTTTTGGGACTTTTGCGTCTATTTAATTGTAAAACACAATATTGCAACAAGGAAAAGAGATGGATATGCATTTCAGTCTTAACCAGCTTCCCAAATCGCTCTTCATACCATTGCATAAAAACTGTCATGTTACGCTATCAGCGTCAATTATAATTTTTAATTTTTAATTTTTCTCTAAATATTCCTCGGAACCATACTAATCCCCGGACCAAAGGGGAGAAAGGAGTGGGGGAAGGAGGGGGGAGAGGGGAAGGAAGGGGGGAGGAGTAGTGGGATAACTGCTGCATTATACTGTAACTTATTCTAGTGAGCCCTCCTTGTTCTTTCCCTGTATTATGCTGTATTATATGAATCCTCTTATTCACTACTCACGAATTATATTTATTGTTAAACATTTTGGAGCGAGTGTAGTTTACGTCCCCCTTACGCAAAAGGGGACACAAACTACACTAGGTCCAAGTTGGGGAACGTAAACTACACTAGGATCTTTAGGAGACATTTCTTATATGAATCCATCAAATAAAACGTTGAAACTAACGAAAATATTACCACTTAACCTAACCAATCGTCAATATATATATATATATATATATATATATATATATATATATATATATATATATATATATATAAATTGACGATTGGTTAGGTTAATTCGTAATATTTTCGTTTGTTTTAACGATTTATTTGATTAGGCATACGCGGACAAAATTGGGGAAAGCAACCTACACTAGGATAATGTAGGGGAACGTAAACTACACTAGGCACCGCAGGGGGACGTACAGTAAACTACACTTGCTCCAAAAAAATTTTTCTTCCGTTACATTCCTCCGACGTTAAAGTCTTTCTCATCAAACCTCAACAGTCTTAAATAATTCGAATGTTTCCCGTCGAATCGAAAAGTTTTTGTGTCGCACCCAAACCAACCAACCATTTAATCGCTTCCAAATTATCAGAAGGGTTAATATACTCTATATGTTAGAGTAAGATTGTGAAACTGGTGATTTCATGAAATCCCTGACATTTTCAGTAAATTCGCGTAATTTATACCACGATACAAAATTGACAAAAAGTGGATATAAATTACGCGAATTTACTGAAAATTTCAGGGATTTCATGAAATCACTAGTTTCACAATCTTACTGAAACATATAAAATATGGTTATCTTTAAGAATTTAAAATTTAAAGATCAAAGTAGAAAATTTACATAATATTTGATGGTTTATCCGATTATCAAATCAATAAAAATGAAGATAAACAGCCAATTTCGGTTAAATATTAACCTTATCACTTACATAAAGTGCTAAAATTAATATACCATATGTCCCACAAAAAAGTACATCCAACTTTAGATTGTACTAACTCCTCCAAAAATTGAGATATTTTGGATCTGTTTGTTTGATTTAACATAGCAAATTATTCTTTGTTAACGTTCAAATTTATTCATGTTTAAACGATTTAGTGTTTAAGCATCTGCTTTTAACTGAAGGGTACAGCAAAATGGGTTGCGCGGAATGATCAGTTCTCCCAGCCAGATAGCTCCTCTTGCTTCAACCAATGTGCTACTTTTTACGTCGAAGGATATTGCAAATATTTTTTTTAAATAAATCGAACTTTTGTATCTAAGATACGAGTCATACATATAAATGAAGAATCTGAATTACTAAATTTATAAATAACTTTGAAACCCTTATCATGCAGTTTACACGAAGGCAGCGCGTTCTCATGGTCACAACTTATCTGCAAAATAAAAGCTTAAAACAAGTTCAGAATACCTTCGAACTGCAATTTCCCGATAGAGCTTCTCCAACTAAACATACAATTTTGAAGAATGTTCGGAAATACAAAGAAGAAGGAACGGTCCTCAATTTGAATAAAGGACGTTCAGGCCATCCGAAGACGGCAAGAACAGACGAGAACATTCAGCATGTTCGGCATTTATTAGAGAGACATCCAAAAGTGTCCACCAGGCGAAATGGTACAGAACTCTCACGCATGTCATTTCATCGAATAGTTCGTGAGGATTTGAATTTGTACCCATACAGAATGGAAATTCGACATCAACTCATTGAAGGAGATCTACCTCGCCGCCTAAGATTTGCCCAGTGGTTTCTTGAAAAACCAGAAAGATTCACGGAACAATTAGTGGTTGGAGATGAGGCGGCCTTTTTATGAATGGTCTAGTGAACAGACAAATCTGCCGTCAGTATGCACCAAAAAATCATCCACCTGACAATCATATCTACGAAAAGAATAACTCTAGACAAAAACTGTCTCTCTGGGTAGGACTGTGCGGTAATGGAGCGGTAATTGGCCCGGTCTTTTACGATGGTAATCTAAATGGTGAAGCTTACCTAGAAATGATAGACCGAGAAATCCTTCCACAAATACGTATTACTTATGGAAACCGATTTAATCGTATTTGGTGGGTGCAAGACGGAGCTCCTGCTCACAGAAGAGTTATTGTGAAGGAACGCTTGCAGGAAGTCTTCCACCAAAGAGTAATTGCTACAGGCCATGACAATGAATGGCCTCCCAGAAGCCCTGACTTGACCCCGTGTGATTACTTTTTATGGGGTCATTTGAAAAATAGAGTATTTGCATCACAACCTATCAATTTAGATGATTTGAGGACTCGCATCACAGCTGAAATCAACTTGTTAAAAGACAATCCAGATCTTATCAAAAGAGTGATGGGGAAGATGAGAGCTCGACTCCAGATTTGTATCGATAGGAATGGCGGTCATGTTGAAAGAAAACGAAACTAAGCATAACTTTTGCAATAAGGAATAAAGAAAAATCTGCTTTGTATCTTATTAAAATTATGTTAAAGTATCTATTATTATGTATTTGTCTTTTCATTACATCGATAGCACACACATTATTTTTTCATTGACCAATTTTGCGCAATCCATTTTGTTGTACCCTTCAGTTAAAAGCAGATGCTTAAACACTAAATCGTTTAAACATGACTAAATTTGAACGTTAACAAAGAATAATTTGCTATATTAAATCAAACAAACAGATCCAAAATATCTCAATTTTTGGAGGAGTTAGTACAATCTAAAGTTGGGTGTACTTTTTTGTGGGACATACGGTATAACTAAAATAAAATTAAAATATAACTAAAATGAGAGGTAGGTTTTATGAAATAAAATGCTACATCCATAATCTGAATAATTTGTCCTTGAATCAAGAGAAATTACCGGAATCATAATCCAATCCGAATCAGGGTTAGCCCACCCATGGATCAAGATGATTTTTTATATACCATATGTCCCACAAAAAAGTACACCCAACTTTAGATTGTACTAACTCCTCCAAAAATTGAGATATTTTGGATCTGTTTGTTTGATTTAATATAGCAAATTATTCTTTGTTAACGTTCAAATTTATCCATGTTTAAACGATTTAGTGTTTAAGCATCTGCTTTTAACTGAAGGGTACAACAAAATGGGTTGCGCAAAATTGGTCAATGAAAAAATAATGTGTGTGTGCTATCGATGTAATGAAAAGACAAATACATAATAAAAGATACTTTAACATAATTTTAATAAGATACAAAGCAGATTTTTCTTTATTCCTTATTGCAAAAGTTATGCTTAGTTTCGTTTTCTTTCAACATGACCGCCATTCCTACCGATACAAATCTGGAGTCGAGCTCTCATCTTCCCCATCACTCTTTTGATAAGATCTGGATTGTCTTTTAACAAGTTGATTTCAGCTGTGATGCGAGTTCTCAAATCATCTAAATTGATAGGTTGTGATGCAAATACTCTATTTTTCAAATGACCATAAAAAGTAATCACACGGGGTCAAGTCAGGGCTTCTGGGAGGCCATTCAATGTCATGGCCTGTAGCAATTACTCTTTGGTGGAAGACTTCCTGCAAGCGTTCCTTCACAATAACTCTTCTGTGAGCAGGAGCTCCGTCTTGCACCCACCAAATACGATTAAATCGGTTTCCATAAGTAATACGTATTTGTGGAAGGATTTCTCGGTCTATCATTTCTAGGTAAGCTTCACCATTTAGATTACCATCGTAAAAGACCGGGCCAATTAACGCTCCATTACCGCACAGTCCTACCCAGAGAGACAGTTTTTGTCTAGAGTTATTCTTTTCGTAGATATGATTGTCAGGTGGATGATTTTTTGGTGCATACTGACGGCAGATTTGTCTGTTCACTAGACCATTCATAAAAAAGGCCGCCTCATCTCCAACCACTAATTGTTCCGTGAATCTTTCTGGTTTTTCAAGAAACCACTGTGCAAATCTTAGGCGGCGAGGTAGATCTCCTTCAATGAGTTGATGTCGAATTTCCATTCTGTATGGGTACAAATTCAAATCCTCACGAACTATTCGATGAAATGACATGCGTGAGAGTTCTGTACCATTTCGCCTGGTGGACACTTTTGGATGTCTCTCTAATAAATGCCGAATATGCTGAATGTTCTCGTCTGTTCTTGCCGTCTTCGGATGGCCTGAACGTCCTTTGTTCAAATTGAGGACCGTTCCTTCTTCTTTGTATTTCCGAACATTCTTCAAAATTGTATGTTTAGTTGGAGAAACTCTATCGGGAAATTGCAGTTCGAAGGTATTCTGAACTTGTTTTAAGCTTTTACTTTGCAGATAAGTTGTGACCATGAGAACGCGCTGCCTTCGTGTAAACTGCATGATAAGGGTTTCAAAGTTATTTATAAATTTAGTAATTCAGATTCTTCATTTATATGTATGACTCGTATCTTAGATACAAAAGTTCGAATTATTTAAAAAAAATATTTGCAATATCCTTCGACGTAAAAAGTAGCACATTGGTTGAAGCAAGAGGAGCTATCTGGCTGGGAGAAATGATCATTCCGCGCAACCCATTTTACTGTACCCTTCAGTTAAAAGCAGATGCTTAAACACTAAATCGTTTAAACATGAATAAATTTGATCGTTAACAAAGAATAATTTGCTATGTTAAATCAAACAAACAGATCCAAAATATCTCAATTTTTGGAGGAGTTAGTACAATCTAAAGTTGGGTGTACTTTTTTGTGGGACATATATGGTATATAAATTACGTATCAAAATGTGGTTGCAAGAAAATGGTGAGGAAAAAAATTATGTTCCATTTAAATGAAGAGATTTGAACCGGCATCAATGACTGATAAATATTTTTGACAAAATATATAAATTAATAAATTAAAAGAATATTAAAAAAGAATAATTAAATTAAAATAAATATTAAAATATTAAATTACTCGAATTAAATAAATAGAATAACTAGTTAAATTAATTAATCATTACCACCTTCACCTAACCGGGTATTAATAAATAGCGCAACGAAGAAGAACTTAACTGAACATAATTAATGGGAATTAAGAGTAGATAAACCAGCCGTTTAAATGTTAACTTAACAGGGTGTTAATAAAATCTAAACGGGTATTAATTGTAATTTTACTATAAATCAGTAGTAAAAGGAATTAATAGCTGGTACTAATGGTAATATAGGGTGATTCACTCGCTGGTTGCCCCAGAGTATCGCTCATATATACACTGGGGCTACCAGCGAGTGAATCACCCTGTATAACAGTTACAAAGTAACAATTAATACACTGTTTTAGTGCTTGTCAGAATTGTTCCACTCTAAAAAGACAACATTGCGTTTTCATATAATAATAAGGCAAGAGGGACTGGGGCCCCTGTGATGCCTCAAATACCCACAGTAGATAAAAATTTTTAGCTAAAAAGAGACGCAAATTTCAAACAAATTGGGTAAGGCATTTTCAACGAACGTACGCGGAGAGGCTGTCATAAACCGCGCGTGTATTTGGAACCCCACAGGGGCCCCAATACACGCTTCAACGTTTCAATATTAGGCGGGGGCCCACACCATCACTTTTCACGGACCCCAGCTTCCCTAGACCTGGCAATGGCGCTCGGGTCAGACAAACGCGGCCCATCGCGCTAACTTCTGGATTATTATTAACCAGTTACAGCGGGATCCGAACCCCCGACCTTTGGACCTTTATGAATACCCGGTCAGGTCATTGTTCATTGCTAGTTAAGTCACTGTTAATAAATATTAGTGACCGGATAAGTTAGCACCCCCAAAGAGTTATTTGTACACACACACACACACACACACACACACAATATATATATATATATATATATATATATATATATATATATATATATATATACACACCCCATGTAAGTGACATTTTATTTATCATTTGTAAAACAAAATATTGACATGGGATTTAATGGGTAATTTTTAAGACCAAATTCCGCTATTTTTAAAGCAAACATTCTCTTGTTATTTTAAATTACACCAAATACATAAGTGACGTGGACAAACATTTTGACTGAGAATAGAGAACGGAAAGATACAACACAAGCGAACAATTAAAATGTTATTAATAGGTACTAAATATGCGGTATCATCCCTCTCAATGTCATTCCTACTTCATTCCGCGCCCAACAGTGAGAAGAAATCCGAGGGTGAAAATCTCAAAGAGGAAACTATTCTCAAAACGATCTACTATTCTCCTTTCATGATAAGTCTCATTCTCGTCCATTGCTTTAACACTTTCGTCCAGGTTGGGTTAGGGTAGTTTCATTTAGGTTAGGCTGATGTTAAGGTAGGTTAGGTTAAGTTCGATTATATAGGTTAATTAGGTTAAGCTAGTGTTAGATTAAATTAGGTTAGGGTAATGCTAGTTAGATTAGGTTAAGTTTAGTTAGGTTAGGAAATATTATCCATTATCATTCCTTTACCACGAATGCAAAATGGGAGGGATATTGAGTGGGAAGTAATATTGACTTCTAATAACTTAATTTAACTTAACTTAACTAATCGAACCTAACCTAGCCATAACCTAACCTAACCTTAACCTAATTTAATCTAACCACCAAAACTTATCGATGAAATGTCTCATCAACGAAATGTCAATAACCGAATTACACCGAAAGGCAAATAGAGCAATATAAGATATATTAATAATTTCCTTTGTACGCAAAATCACAGGCAATATAATCGCATATATATATATATATATATATATATATATATATATATATATATATATACACACACCGGTAATCCATCAAAAATTAAATCAGAAGCTATCATTATAACCTCTATACAACCAGTTTTAACAACATGGTTTTTTAGCTCTTTAACTGCTGGTGGTCCAACATAAAAAAAGGACCAACAGCTTTTATCATGTGAATTTTTATTCATATAAAACAGAATATAAACGTTTTCGCTTATAGGCGGGTCTGAAGGAAGACATTTTTTGACGAATAAACAACGTCTGGAAGAGAAGAAGCAGAAGATGCGAACGATAACCCATGGTAAAGGTCAAAGGCCAATTGGCTGATGAACTCGTGGAAGAAGAAAAAGAAGTCACCTTTTTTAATCTTATTACAGGGTTCTGCATTCCGAGACACAAATAAAATTAAAAGAGCTAAAATTATGTAATTAGCGTTGTCGCAATTTATATTAATTAACTACCTGTTTGAGGGTAAGGTTATTGTACTATATATATATATATATATATATATATATATATATATATATATATATATATATACAGGGTGGGCCGTAAGTTTCCATACATAGGAAAAATTAAACGTTTGTTTTATGTTTCAGATACCCTAAGAATATGCGTTTGACGTAAGATCTTGTTTACTGATGAAGCAAATTTTTACGTCAATGGAGAGGTTAATCGGCAAAACATACGTTATTGGAGTAATGCTAACCCTAACTGGCTGAGTCCGACGAAGATGCAAGGTGCCGGTAAAGTGATGGTGTGGGCCGGGATATGGGGTGACAGAATTATTGGACCAATTTTTGTCAGTGGAAATCTTAATGCCGAAAGGTATCTTAACATGTTGCAAGAAGAGATTTTCCCATCCCTGCTAAACGAGGAAGGTAACTTCCCAGTTTACTTCCAGCAAGATGGAGCTCCACCTCATTATGGTCTTCACGTGCGTCGGTATTTGGATCAGCAGCAGTTTCCGGATGCTTGGATTGGTCGGCGTGGTCCTGTGGAGTGGCCTCCCAGATCCCCAGATCTCACCCCCCTTGATTTCTATCTTTGGGGCACTTGAAGGCCATGGTGTATCAGGAAAAGATACGAGACATAAAACATCTAAAGGAACGTATCACCAACGCCATTACAAGCATAACGTCAACTGTGCTAATGCGTGTTCATCAACAGTGGGGAACACGTATTGAAATGTGTTTTCAAAACAATGGCAACCATGTAGAGCATATTATATAAATAAAAATGGTTGTCCATAAAAAAATGTTTATTTTTCCTATGTATGGAAACTTACGGCCCACCCTGTATATATATATATATATATATATATATATATATATATATATATATATATATATATATATATATACAAACAAACAACAACAACAAGGTATGTGTGTATAAAAGTAACTGGCATAAAGTAAGGAGGAGTGTGTGATAATTCACAGATGTAGTGGGGCAATTTTTTTGTGAGGTAATAGGTTTGGTACCTCCAAACATTAAAATTTTATGTAAAAAAAATTTAGTACCATTTTTTTTGGTTGGAGAAAAAGATGTGTTGGTCGTGATTAGGTTAAGTTACGCTAACTTAAGTTAGTGAAGGTTTGGTTAGGTTAGGTTAGATTAGCGAGTACCTCACTTTTTAATGACTTGCCAGAAAATACCCTTCGAGCCCTCAGTTGTGTACGACACACTTATCACGCACTTCTCGCTTCGATGGCACTGAGGTTAGGTTAAATTAGGTTTTGATTAATTAGTTTTTTAGATATATAAATTTTAAAAAGTCGGTAGCTCGTATAGATGCGTACGTGAAGTGTCTGCGTGCTTGCTTGCGTGTGTGTGTGTGTGTGTGTGTGTGTGTGTGTTCAGAAAAAAGAGATATTAAGAAAACCGCAAACATTTACTAAAGTCAAGGATCATTTCACCGTTTTGGTTTAAACTGTTTTATCATATTAGCGAGGAAGTTCCCGTTTGAATTACGAGGTACGACATTCGACGGTATATTAAATAAATCTCTTTTCCACCCATTGCATGAACGATATACAGGCGTAGCCAGAATATGAAGCTTTTTAAAGCACCCCCGATCGTTCATTCGAATCGTTAATGCTTTCTTATCAAAAGACTCTTGATTCGGATCACGCGAACGACTTTCCACCATGAAGTAGGCGTTGAAGAGATTTGAAAGGAAGCACTTGTTGGATATTCATGCAGTTGATTATTCTTAACAGGGACGAGTTCAGCAATATATGAAGAATAAAAAATTCATAGTTTAATGGTATCATGGCTTCTGCTCTATTTGTTTTTGATATCATGTTAGCGTGTGACTCACAATTTTCGAATTTCCTCATGAATGGAGGATTTTGTTTTGCGTTCCATTTAGAAAAGAAAAACCAAAGTTGAGATTAACTACCCAAAATAAAATAAATTAGCCAAAATAAAATAGGATGCTCTAGGTGCTAGAAAAGACGTGGGCATCTTTTGAAAGACAAATCTTTTAATTTAACGAGCCAAATTCTCGAGATGTTTAGAAGATTTTCTCCATTGCAAAATTTCTCAACAAAAGCGTTTGGACCTTCACTAACTATGATGAGAAAGACAAAATGCTTTAATTTAACCTTACCAAATTTGTTCTTACCAAACAAATTAGCCTAATCTGATCTAGTATAACCTAACTGGGTATAATCTAACCTAATCTAATATAGGACTTTCAAATTAACAGCCTAGCATTCTACCAACAGGCTAGCCTGGCGGGTTTGCAGCTGTAATGACAATTCATATAAAAATCGACGTGCATTGGAACCCCCCCAGCGATGAAGCAGTCAGGTTGGAACACATATGACATTAAACTCTTTACATTTCTTCTGAAACGAGTGTTGGCTTTGGCAGTCTTCATCCATGAGACAGAGAGAGAGAGAGAGAGACAGTGTCTCAAAATTCCGCTGTTAAAAATTTGCCTCGTCCCCATGATGAATTCCGATGAACTTTATAAGTTTTTGTCTGTTTGTTTGTTTGTTTGTTTAACTGTTTTTATACATACTTTGGTTTACGTTGAAGCTAAACTTTCAAACTAAAAGTAAACAAAGGTGTGGTTTGAACATGAAGAAGTATTTTTTTTTTAAATTTAAATTGATTCAAAGAGGGTATCTCTAAAGGGGCTGACATTTCGAGGAAACTTCACTTTTGATTAATAAAGACTTAAACTAAAGCGAGTTCAGCAAAAAAATTATATATAATAAAAGTTAACGAAATAATGCATAATTCAATAAATTAATAGAGTCGAAAGAATTAAAGTTTAACATTAATTATTACAAGGTTAATAAGAGTCTGTGTCTTCATATTGAATAAACATTTTGAGTTAATATTTATTGCATGCTTGTTAAGTAAATAGCAAAGATTTCTTTTATCAGTGCTAAGAATAACAAAGCTGATGAGCTTTTGAATGCTGTAAATAAAGATACACTCCTTTATACACCAGCGAGAGTTTCACTAAGGTAGTAAAAATGTTCTTATATAGTTTTGGAGAGAACATAAAGTGACTAAAATACCTTGACAGTACAGCATCGATGTAACCTTCTTCGTTCAACGCTTTTCGACGAGAAGCTCTTTAAATTTTGTCACTAAAAGAAGGGTAAAACTAATTCAGTCACTGCAAACTACTGTACATCAGTCTTTGTAAAAGTTAAATTGGTTCTTATACTTATTAGCTGTAACACATACCAGATTATTGGCTTCAGCGTGACACCAGTTGGCCATATTTGTATCTTTATATGGGTTGATTTTAACAGACAGCGCCATCTTGATGATGCTAATTAAGTTCATTAATATAAAATATCGTAATTTTTTAATAAGTTAATGACTCAAAAATGGTTCATATATGAAAAAGTAAACATAGTTCGCAGTAAAAAATTATTTGTTGATAACTAACTATACATCGCAGTTGTTCCTGGTTCAACTGCAGTTTGAGTAGCTAGATTAGGATTAACTAACTGTCTAACTGTCTAATTCCTCTACAGAAGAGAACAACAAACCAAACATTGAACTTATTAGTGAAGGATAATATATGAAAACTGTGCTTTAAAACGCTCTCACAATGTTATATTAATTCGTTATATTAATTCTTATATTAATTCGTTATAATTTGTTATAGTAATTCGTTTATTAAATCGTTATATTAATTCGTTATATTAATTCGTTTATTAAATCGTATACAATATTGATAAATCATTTTCATAAATCCAGTTTCAAAGCTTATGATTCATAATCTCTTCTTAAACGTTTCTAAGTGGAATATAATGTACATGTGCATCACCTCACACGCACCCCATAAATATAAGAAACCCGAACCATATATCAGTTGCATATAATTCAAAATCTACTAAGATATTAACAAGAAGCGCCCTGACTTACTTATTCATAAATTAAGAAAATAATTTATAGGCCTCAAGTCCAAAATTTACAAGTAAAAGAAATAAATTTTGTCGAAAAAGTAATTCAACCGTTTGCGAATTGAATAAGAACTCGCGGAGCATGGTATGATGCCACTTACGAACTGCCAATGGCATAGTGGGTATATAGCGCTTGTACAGTGCCTCGGAGTGCCTCCGAACGATGCCAGTGTGTCTTCTGAAGTTGTTTTGCTCTGTTCTTGCCCAGGGTATAAACAGTCTCGTTTTGAGGGTGGCGGAGAATGCGTCGCGAGCTGTGTCTCATATTTGAACTCTTTGCAATTTGAAATTATTGAAATCCTAAGTAGAAAGAGTCCTTGATCGTGTATTTAATGGAATAGATAAGGTGAATTATTTTATTTAAAGGCTTTCAGAATAAACAATAAATTATTTATAATGTTCATAACTTAATAATGTTTGAATTCGCGCTTTTTCATTTCCAATAAACTAATATCTTAATTATATTATAATCATCACATATTTAAACAAGGCTTGAAAACCCTGTCTTCGGTACAATACCCAATACCCATGAAATATCCAATTGACTGTAAAGTAAAAATTATAGTAAAGTATAAATTATAGTATTTTTATATATATATATATATATATATATATATATATATATATATATACACACACAGTATGTATATGTATATATATATATATATATATATATATAGTATATATATGGCCAATTATATAAGGGCATATATATATATATATATATATATATATATATATATATATATATATAACGCATAGCGTTTTAGTAAATAATATAATTTATAAGTGTGCAACATTATATATGCATACTTATGAAATGTAATATCTCGCATGCCTGTAATACAACACTAATTGCAATATATCGAGTAAAATATTGCATCGCATAAATAATAATATACATAAATTTTCAGTTTCGGAATCGTATCATAAATATTTAGAAGTAAACCAGAGCCTTCTTTTAAATCCATCTAAATTCCGTATAGCGAGTCTTTATGAATGCATGTAGAGAGGTGCATGAAAAAAATAGCTACCGTACGAGGCTTCTGTGTCAGATAATAATAACAGTGTCATGTACTTAACAGACAATGATTGCTTATAATACATACTTTCTACAAAGCCCAGTTTGAGAATTCTAATTTTATTTTTTTTTGTAACAGATTTCCCTAATGGTTGGTTACTTCTGAAGCGAATTATTAATGGTGAAACTTAAGGCTTGTACCATCCAATATATGATATATTATCTGAAGAGTTGGTGTAAATTTTTAAAATGTATCATTTGTATTGAAATCGTAATAGTGTATAATCATACATGCACCAGATTTGGAAACATGCTATGCTTAATGACACTGCCACGTACTGAAATCCTTGGAGATCTATGATGCACGCATGGGTCTTTTTTTTTTTTTTTTTTTTTTGTAATATCACTCTCGTAAACTGTAAGACTTTAATTAGTGTACAATAACGAATTTATACAGTTTTTAAGTTAATCTAAAAAGAACAGAACTGAAAGGTTAATATCTATATTCTAATTTTTGATACGTTATTACTGTTAATTTAGATAATACA
>JAJOZX010003623.1:217500-240000 GCA_023014485.1 Bathynomus jamesi | reverse complement strand
TTCAGCGGATGAGACATATTCACAGTACATTATAAAGTTTGTTTTCTCTATTTATCCGAAGAGGTAAAGCAACGCTGGGCTTAGAGAATGACTGTATAGAAGACCCTGTACATCTTTGGACTTGACCTGATCCATTGGTAATGGGCTTGAAGGTCGCGTTAAGCAGTTGGTCTTCCCTGTAATATAAAAGAGTTGCGTAGCTGGAACGGGAACCAATTGGCTAAGAGGGACGAGAAGAGGATGCGTATAATACATAGTTAACCGATTAGTGCCCAGCGTCACTTTACTGATTTTATTCAGTCTCGGAAAAGACCTCTGGGCGCCACTGGGTTAATATTTAAGTGTTTACATGGAACTATTTTAGTAGTCTTATTATTGTTGCAATTCATTCAAATAATGAAAGAGAGGAACCATTTATGTTTTTGTTTTTCATTGCATTAAAAACTCGTTGTTTTGGGTAGATGCAAAATCAGATTTTAGTTCGACGAATCTGGGTGGGATTTGGATTCCGATTCAGAGCCGGATTTGGATAGAATGGATTGTATAATAGTTTAAGATATTTTGTGATTTCCACATCTGACTTATTTGGAGATGTGATTAATCAGTATATATAAGTCTGTTTGTAGCATTTTATTTCAAAGTCTTCAGCATGGTGGTTTTTCTTATTTTTTTAAATACTTATAGTAAAGAAATGGATGATTTGGTTGTGGGTTGTATGTGTTGTGAAACGAAAGGACATTTCCAACTTTGAGTGGATTTAAAAGTATGAAAGTTGAAGAGAAAAACTTTATTTGGCTGTGAAGATAGTTTAGTAGAACAGAACGTATAGATTAGGTGAATTAGGGAGTGAACGGGTGAATGTAGAGTATGATGTGGGAGAGGAATGAATACTTTGCGAAGATGATATCTTATTTGTGAACATTGAAAAAAAAATCCGAAAGGAGATCACTGCAAAAAAAAGCAAAGTTAAGTATATGAAATGGCATAAAAAAGACGATAAAGCTGACAGAAATGACATACACAGTTTCGGAAGAAAGTTCGCCTACAAACATAAAATTTCTAAATGCATAAAAAATTACTAATAAGTAATGATTTAAAAAAAAAAATTATTAGTATCACGAAAAAGAAAAAAAATATGCAAAGAAAACCAACAATTTTTCATACTTTTTAGAAATTTGATGTTTGTAAACGAGTTCTTTATACAGGGTGGGCCGTAAGTTTCCATACATAGGAAAAATTAAAAGTTTGTTTTTATGTTTCAGATACCCTAAGAATATGCGTTTGACGTAAGATCTTGTTTACTGATGAAGCAAATTTTTACGTCAATGGAGAGGTTAATCGGCAAAACATACGTTATTGGAGTAATGCTAACCCTAACTGGCTGAGTCCGACGAAGATGCAAGGTGCCGGTAAAGTGATGGTGTGGGCCGGGATATGGGGTGACAGAATTATTGGACCAATTTTTGTCAGTGGAAATCTTAATGCCGAAAGGTATCTTAACATGTTGCAAGATGAGATTTTCCCATCCCTGCTAAACGAGGAAGGTAACTTCCCAGTTTACTTCCAGCAAGATGGAGCTCCACCTCATTATGGTCTTCACGTGCGTCGGTATTTGGATCAGCAGTTTCCGGATGCTTGGATTGGTCGGCGTGGTCCTGTGGAGTGGCCTCCCAGATCCCCAGATCTCACCCCCCTTGATTTCTATCTTTGGGGGCACTTGAAGGCCATGGTGTATCAGGAAAAGATACGAGACATAAATCATCTAAAGGAGCGTATCACCAACGCCATTACAAGCATAACGTCAACTGTGCTAATGCGTGTTCATCAACAGTGGGGAACACGTATTGAAATGTGTTTTCAAAACATGGCAACCATGTAGAGCATATTATATAAATAAAAATGGTTGTCCATAAAAAAATGTTTATTTTTCCTATGTATGGAAACTTACGGCCCACCCTGTATTTTGTTTTACTCTGTACAGGAAAGACATTAACTGGTCATTAAGCAAGTACCAGGAAGGATAATGAAAGCATATAGGAAGAATGCAGTTCATATATATATATATATATATATATATATATATATATATATATATATATATATATATTATATATTAAATATATATATATAATTTGATACGAATGATAATGCAAGGAAGAGTAAGAATGTCGTCATACTTGTTCATCATCACTCGTATGGAAGTGGGAAAAGGTTTGAATGAGAAGGTGAAGATAGTTCTCAAAGTAATTCATTTGATAAATTACATAGAGGAGTTTAGTTGTATAATAGTTTAATACGAGTAAACAAATGTTTAATTATTACAATATATATTTGAAAACATGAGAATAATGGTTACTGGAGTAACTGGGCGAAAGCTAGGGGATCTCCAACGCAAAACTAATGTGGGAATCGTTTGAAACCGTATTTAGGACTATAAATGAGGAATGTGTACCGTACAAAATTAAGCGTGCGAAAGTAACAACAAGCCCTTGTGGTTTACTTCTAGAGTAGGAGACATTATAAAGAGTAGGGATAGGGCTTATAGACTACATAAGTGCGATAAAGACAATTTGTGGTTACGAAACAACTACATATCTCTAAGGCGTGAAGCGAAAAGTGTAATAAAAAAGTGCAAGCGCGAATTTGAAATCTCCATAGCTCGTAACGGTAAAAAACCCCAAGCGATTCTTTCAATACATCAACAATAGAAATCCAGTAAAAAGTGTCTTGGGGCCGTTGAAAAATGTTAACGGAGAGCTAGTTTCTGAAAAAAAGGAAATGGCTACCTTGTTAAACGAAATTTTTACGTCAGTTTTTACTATAGAAGATGTAACGCATATCCCTACGGTCATAGACATAATACCTTTTGATAATAGTAATATTTTGGATAATATTGTGATTAGTGAAGGGGAGGTAATGCGTTATATTGATAAAATGAAAATGCGTAAATCACCGGGACCGGATTCCATATATCCCATACAACTAAAAGAATTAAAAGATAGCATTGTTGTGCCGCTAACAACGATTTTTAATGCGTCTATTTCTGAGGGGTGCGTACCAGATAATTTCAAGTTAGCAAACGTAACACCTATCTTTAAGAAAGGCGATAAAGGTGCGGCGGGAAATTAAAGGCCAATCAGTTTAACGTCTGTTGTAGGTAAGCTACTGGAATCAATAATTAGGGATCGCATAGTCGAACACTTAGAATTGCATAACTTAGTTAGAAATACGCAGCACGGTTTTAGGCGAAACAAATCTTGCTTAACTAATCTTTTAGAATTTTTTCAAAGCGTGGTTGGCGTTTACGATAGTCATCGGGCGGTTGATGTAGTGTATTTAGATTTTCAAAAAGCGTTTGACACCGTACCGCACAAAAGACTCATTGAAAAAACTAAGGCTCATGGAATCAGGGGTGTGGTAATAAATTGGATAGAAGAGTGATTGCGAGGTAGGAAACAGAGGGTGGTCATTGATGGAGCGGAGTCGTGTTGGGCTAATGTAGCGAGTGGCGTTCCTTAGGGTTCTGTATTGGGCCCCTTGCTTTTTCTTATATATATTAACGATTTAGATGTCGGCCTAGTCAGTACAGTTTCAAAGTTTGCGGATGACACGAAGCTGGGTGGTAGGGCGATTAATGACGAATATAGAGGTAAAATCCAGGAAGATCTGAGTAAAATCGTTGATTGGTCAGTCACATGGCAAATGAGATTTAATGTCGATAAGTGCAAAATTTTGCATATAGGTTCGCGTAATGGTAATTTTGCGTATAGTATGTCAGGAAAGGAGTTAACAAGCGTAGAGCAGGAAAAAGATTTAGGAGTTATAGTCACTGGTGATTTAAAAGTAGCGAAACAAAGCACAGCAGCGGTCAATAAAGCGAACAAAGTGTTAGGTTTTATAGCTCGGAATTTTGAGTACAAATCGCGCGATATTATAGTTCCTCTTTATAAATCATTAGTTAGACCCCATTTGGAGTACGCGATCCAATTTTGGAATCCGCATATGCGAAAGATATAGACAAACTCGAAAGAGTTCAAAGACGAGCAACCAAGATGATTCCGTCGCTTAGGTCGAAGTCGTACGAGGATAGGCTTAAGGAGTTAAAATTGGTTACACTCGAGACTAGAAGGCTAAGGGGTGATCTAATCCAGGTTTTCAAAATTATGAATGGGCTCGATAACGTAGATAGAGATAGCTTTTTCGAAATATCTCAATATAATAGGAGTAGAAATAATGGGTGTAAGTTGACAAGTAGAAGCTTCGAGACAGTAGTTGCCAAAAACTTTTTTACGCATAGAATAGTAAATAGCTGGAATAGTTTACCGGTAGAAGTAATTAGTAGCACGTCTATAAACATGTTTAAAAATCGATTCGACGCATATGTTGATAGATTGGGTATAGTTTAAGGTAGTAAAATGAAGGCTTTGTGGTTCGGAACCCACGTAAAATTGTAGGTCCCCTCCGCCACCACGGAGGACATGCACAATACACAATTACGAACACAGTTAGGTAGACCAGCCATGAGTGGATTCTAGGGTCTTTGTTGGTCTGAAACATTATAACATTATAACAATATAGAAATATAAAAATGATATCAGTAAATGCATGAAGCATTTTGGTGTATAATATATATATATATATATATATATATATATATATATATATATATATATATATATATATATAAAGTAAAGGAAAGTTTGATCATTTGGTCGAAGATTGAAATAATCTGGGCAAAAAAGTATAACAACTAAACTCGTATATTTGTTGCGCGTTTAAAGAAGGAAGGATAAGATTTTAAACTCCGTACTAGGTACTAGTATTCCTTTAAAACTCCTTACTAGTGTTCCTTTAAAACTCTTAACTAGTATTCATTTAAAACTCCATACTAGTATTCCCACCACCGTTTCGTATTCGCTTCATACCGATGGCAAAAAAAAAAAAAAAAATTTAATCCTTTCCTGTTTCTGCCAAGGGCTCGATCTTCATTTTTTTTTTTTTATTTAATTTTTGTGACTTCTCGCTGAATGTATCTTTTAACGTCGGCTATTAAATGTTACCACCTGTAAACAGAACTACAGGGTAATCGAAAAGAATGTACTCAATGGGAATTACGTTGATTCATTAATTTTGTTAATTAATTATTCATATTAATGCGCTTTGAACTGAATCGGGAATATTTTAAACCTCGATATGGTTATATAAATAAACGTATTTTCTACAGGGTTACGTGTTTTGTGTATTTCCCATTGGGTAGAGACTTTTCGGACACCTTTGTCTAGCATTAGCTCTTCTAAAAGAATGAACTTGCAGATGCAAAAGATCAACTGATTAATTATTTGAATGAGATTCATCATTTGAAAAATGAATTTCTTGAAAGATGCTAACTTCTGTGTGGCTGATTTGGACAGAAAACGTACCAAATGATAGTGACACAAACTTTACGAACAACTCGCGAATCGTCACACTAATGTGGCGGTCGAGGTATACGATGAAGCGAGAAATGCGATGATACGGAGGTCCGTTATAATATAAAATACTGTACAGTGTACTTACCTTAAGAGTTGACATGTACATTAATTAATGCGCCTCGGTGGTGCAGTGGTTGGCGTCGCTAACTACGAATCCATCGGCCCCGTGATCGAGACCCGGTGATGGCAAGCGGCGGGCGGCAAAACCCAGCTGTTCATCCTTCCACACAATAAAAAAATTAGTTGGTAGATAAATGTGTACCCTGGGTATCCTAGTGGTTAAGACGCTGGGCTGGTAGTGGGGCGTGGTTCGGATTCCACGTTAAACTGTAGGTCTAAGGTGGAGTGACAAGTTTGACCTTCGTCAGAATGAACAATTTGGGCTGAAGCAAAACCAAGGTTAACCAAGGTTACATAATTGTGGACGAGACTGTATGTAATGCAAGCTAGTAAAACATGGTTTGGCTCATCTTTACGACTGAAAGAATATTGTCATATAAAGTTACGTTACTCTGAAGACATGGTGTTTTACGGCTGAATTTAATCATTGAATGCCATGACCAAAAACCGAGATTATGAGTATCCTAAATCTCAAAAAGGCGGGAGAATGCTATTGCAATGATGCGATGATGCGGAGGTGATGTACAATGATTCGGAGGTTTTATATATATATATATATATATATATATATATATATATATATATATATATATATATATATGAGGCGTCGCGAGTACGAGGGACGAACTCGCCACAGTGGCGATTTTACGATTATTCCACGAATGAATAGTTCAACTCTCCCCATATTCACAGATAATTGGTATAGCCAAATATTCCCCTTGTACGCTCAAAATGTAGTAATTTCAATGCGTGTATTTACGCTATGTGCCCCTCGTACACAACAGTCACAAAGTTTAAACGCGTCTATCTGAAAACTGGTTTGGCGAGTTCGCCCCTCGTACTCGCGACGCTTCATATATAGGGGGTTAATGCGAAGAAGAGGATGTGCGACCATTCGGAGTACGACGATTCTCGAGTTGTCTGTTCTTCCAGTTTGAAATTTTCCTCACATAATTCATATACTTCCAGAAATTGTGAAATACCTCGCAACGGCAGGCAAATAATACTCACCTAGTAAAAGATCAAAAGGTAGGAGGAAGGTCTTGATTTACCAAAACTGCAGATCAAATCAGTGTCGAAAAGTTTGGATTTTGCTTTGGTTGCCCATTCTTAGCATTTTTAGTTTGGATTTTTACTCCATTTACAGTCACTTCATTTACAAGCAGAAAGAAATGGCATAAACTTGATGTTAACTGCTTGCTTACGACAGAGGGAACGTAAAGCTTAACGTGGGATTCAAATCACAGGTTACTACATCATCTGAACTCAAAGAACGGTCATCCATCAAACTACTGAAAAGACCGAACGTCGTTTAATTTCGCTGTACTGCTGAGGAGCAGTATTATGATTTGGTCACGAGTAGCCTTTCTTAAGGATGGGGAAAGCAGGTTACTACAGAGGCTGGGTGACTATATGATATATATATATATTATATATATATATATATATATATATATATACAGGCCCGGATTTAGCTATAGGTGAACTAGGCGATCGCCTAGGGCCTCGCGCCAAAGGGGGCCTCGCTCAATCCGTTTTGCGCGTTCTGTTCAAGTGATATTAATGATTTAGAACTCTATGAAGAACTTAAAGTACTTTGCAGGTTTATACCTGAGAAAACATCTCGGAACTGCCCTTGTTTATATATTGCAAAAACAACTAAGTGAGATTTATCCTAATGTTTATGTTGCACTTCGAATAGTATTAACCATCCCAGTTACTGTTGCTTCAGCTGAAAGAAGTTTCTCGCGTCTCAAACTTATTAAAACATATTTGCGTTCCACCATGTCTCAAGCGAGGTTGCAATCATTAGCTATGTTATCAATAGAAAACGATATAACAAATTCATTAGATTATTCTCAATTAATTGAAGAGTTTAGCTCGAAGAAAAGTAGAAAAACAGTGCTGTAATATTCAAGGAGCATCTGAACCAAATATTAAAGCATTAATATTTAGCCTGATAAGTCGATCGCTCACTATTATAAAAAATGAAATGTCAACATCTCTTATACATCACATATGAAAAACGTTTGTATACTATGGAAAGTCATTACCTATAATATTATATAAATCTTAGAAATCATTGTCTTATATTTTCGATACAAATCTTGATTCATATTATAATTTATACTTATTTGTATGGTTTATTTATATTTCTTATACAATCTCCATGCGTGATTATTTTGGTTTGGCTTAATTTTTAAGTGCTGGCATAGTTCTGTCTATGCGGGATTCTAATATTGCTGGTATAGTACCGATAATTAAGTCCATATTTTCATATATATAGGCCTAGGGCCTCGCAATTTCTAGATCTGCCTAGGGCCTCGCAACTTCTAGATCTGCCTAGGGCCTCGCAACTTCTAGATCCGGCCCTGTATATATATATATATATATATATATATATATATATATATATATAAAATGAAGCTAAAGCTTAGATTGATTTATAATCATTTACAATTTATATATTTTTTTTGTAAAATAGAAATGAAGCGTCTAGGAGAGAGTGTGTCTAAAATGTCTAACTATAATAATAATAATATATAATAATAATAATAATAATTCACTGGGGAACACAACTTTTGGTGACTTAGATGTTAGACCTGTTTCTGGGTATATTGAGGTCGCTGATTCTAAAAATGACATTAGTTTTTCTCCATCAGCTCTGCTTATCAAGATATGATATATATCTATATATATTTCTATATAATGTATATAATATTATATAATTGCTGACTGGCAATCACTGTTGTTGTTGTCAATTGAATACAAAAGTATGATGAATGTCAGCAAAAATAGTGTATTAACATCAAACAAGCATAAGGTACGAAAAATATTTCTTAAATTCAAACAAGCTTGAGACACGAACGGCAAAAAAAGTTCTTTCATTGAGACATCTTACATAAACCGCGTTTCTGAGATTTCTTGCGATGAGATGTGCCAGGACATTCGCGTTGGATGCTCCAGCAGTAATCTGCCATCATGTGAGTATCCCATCGTCCGCGGTACCGTTCTTCCATGGTCCTTAGTTCTTGGTGAAATCGTTCACCCTGTTCCTCGCTTAGATCACCGAGGTTATCTGGGAAACGATCCAAATGACTGTGGAGGTAATGCAGTTTGATGCTCATTTTACAGCCAAGTTTACAAAAAGAAGAGAGCATATTCTCCACTAGTTCACCGTAGTTATCGGCCTTATAGTTCCCAAGGAAATTCTTCACAACCATACTAAACGATGACCACGCACGTGCCTCAATGTTGTCCATTGAATCTTGGAAACGCGGGTCTTTCATGAGTTCCCGGATTTGCGGTCCATCGAAAATACCTGCCTTCAGCTTTTCCATGCTCAGCGCAGGAAATTTTCTACATATGTAGCCAAAACACGTCCCATCTCTGTTCAAAGCCTTTATAAATTAATTGTTTCATCAAACCTAGTTTGATGTGCAGTGGTGGCAATATGATCCTTTCTCTGTCAACCAAAGCTTCTTTGATGATATTTTTTTCTCCAACCACCATGTTTTCTCTCAGAGGCCACTGTCTTCTCACCCAGTGTTCATCTTTAGCTCTACTGTCCCAGAGACATATAAAGCACGGGTACTTGGTGTACCCGCTCTGCTGGCCCAGGAGAAAATTCACCATCTTCAGATCCACACAGATCACCCATTGGTGGTCTCGGTATGATATCTTTTCTAGGACTAGGGCGACTGTCCCGTGCTCTTCTCTCATACCGACTGAGTGACCAATTGGGATTGATCTGTATCTGTTGCCGTTGTGTAGAAGAACACATTTTAGGCTCCGTTTGGAGCTATCTATGAATAACCGCCATTCACTTGGTGTATATTCCGATATGCCCATTTTCATCAGCAATCCGCGCACATTGTTGCAGAAAACTAAATCGTTCTCTTTTGAGAAGAAGGGCAGTAAATCCTTTTCTCTGTCGCGATATAACGTGATTTTGGTTCCCGGCAGCAGTAAATTTTTTTCTCCCAGCCTGGAAGCTAACAATTCAGACGATTTCTTCGAAAGACTTAAGTCCCTTATGAGGTCGTTTAATTCGTGTTGACTAAAACCTTCTGCAACTGATGACGGTCCTTCGAAATCACTGTCATTTTGCCCACATATGCTTTCTTTGTCAGTAGCAGATTCATCATCTTCTTGAGGGAGCTCTGGAAGATGGCTGAATGATGGGACAGGTATCTCATCTGAATGTGAAACAGGCCGTCTAGCTGAGTCTATGTCAGGATACGTCCATTTACTCCGGTTACGTCCATTGATGCCCTTTATATTCACCAAACAAAAGTAACAGTCATCACTGTGGTTTCTCTGTTCTCTCCATACCATTGGTATACCAAATTTCAGGCACCTCCTCTTTCCGTTGGTCCATTGCCGCAGATGCTCCGTACACGTTTTACACACAACATGAGGAGCCCATGGCTTATCTTGGTCCCCTAGTTGTACTTTGAAATAGGCAAAATAAGCTTTTTTCACAAAATCAGTAATAGTTTTTCTCTGTTCAATGAACGTGTACTCTCCGCAGATAAAACAAAACACATCTGGATGATTTAAACACTTTCTTCGTGATGAAGCCATGTCAACACCTGTAACAGGAAAGAATTCACGTTAGTACATGTACAATACACATGCAAAACAGCAACATCAGCAAAATCATAGCTACAATTTAATTATACAGATGCATTTAGATTTACGAGCAACTCATAATACCGTTCCAGAAGGGTAATAAAGTAGGTAATGACGTATGCAATATCTCAAAAACTAGAGCTGCTAGAACAAAATGGATGATATTTTCTGAATCAGTGGCATGAAATAAGGTCTAAAATCTCAGGCACCAAGAAAAATTTTTTTTTTGTTCCCCAGTGTAATGAGTCAGTGGGGGCCAGAAACTGGCACAGCGATGAAACCAGACGAACACATTGCGCTAACTCCTAGATTATTATTTGCCCAGGCCATATCGGGAGATGAACCCCCGACCTCGGTTTCTTCCCTTGACTTATATGGAAACGGAGTTACCCACTGAACGTCGGACGACGCTGGCAATGTTTAAAAACTATAATGAAATGTCGAACGGGAAAAATATAACAAATTTTCTATGTTTAAAACTTAACTATATTTTCTCAGATATAAGGTTAATGTTAACATTTATATTCTCTGTTTACACAAAAGCATCAAAATAAAATTTATTGAACTCTTTTTTAAAAGATGCTCAAATCTGTAAAATAATTTTTTTTTTAAAGTAAATTATAGGTTGAAAAAATTATTCCTGTAAATCTTGTAATTATATTTTTTTAAAAATGTTAAATTTGTAAAAAAATTATTTAAATTGTGTTTACATAAAATTTAATGATGAATTTATTTATTAATTTTGAATTGAAATTATATATATATAAATTTTTAATTTTATGAACATCGAAAGAGCAAAGATGTCTGATATATATATATATATATATATATATATATAGGTATATATAATTATTTCACAGCAATAAAATACTTCCTTTGTGTGCTCTATGTACGAAGTGAAAATGAATTAAATATGTTTAAAGTTTTTTACTTTCTATAATAAGGACGATTATCCTTTCTGTGTAGCCAGAGTTCTATTAATTCACACACACACACACACACACACACACACACACACACACACTCACTCACTTTTTCCTATTTTATGTATTTAACACTAACATAATTCGGGCGAGAAGAAAGATAATAATTGATCAGCGTTGCTCGATTTCCGTGGAGTGGGACGGCCGAAGAAGCGGTTGCGAGACCAACCGAATTCGGTCTTGGTCGAATCCTCGTCACTCGCGCGCTGACGGCTGCCGCGTCCACATCGCACGGTCAGTCTCCGAAGCGCCTCGCTCGCATCCATCCTTCGCGTTTCAATTGCAGCAACACTGTAGCAGCAGCAGCAGCAGCAGCAACAACAACAGCGACTTCGCTGGTTCTTGAGCGTAAAAGACTATTACAGATAGAGACTTTTTCGCGGCCAACCGTTCGTTATTGCTGTTGCTTCAAATCGTTATTCATACTTTGTTTAGCGTTTTCTTATAATTAAATTTTCTATTAAAACTAAACGACTTTTGATGTTTTAAATTCTTTAAACGCAAAGATACGGTTCTGTTTTACCTTTCGGCCAATTTCTGTGGCGTTCGTTTCTCATTCAAATATAATTTTTTTTTTTTAAATCGTTATTTTACAGTCCCATTCTTTGACTATGTTGTTGTGATTTACAGACAGGAACTTGTTAGTGAAGTGACGGTGTTTGATTAAGGTAAATGTTCCATAAATAGATTTTGTTTCCTATGTATGGATATTTGAACAGGCAATTATTTTATACCTATACCAATATATATCATTAAGTAAACAAATATTTTATGTAGATGTTCTAAATATGTATTTTCTAAATGGCTGATATATATATATATATATATATATATATATATATATATATATATATATATATATTGTCCCCAGTATTTGAGTTTTATGCATAGCAATTTAAGGTATTATGAAGAACGATCGGCGTATCATACAGAAAGGCAGTAAGCATTTAGTTCATATAAAATTAGGTATAAATAAATTATGGAGAAATATAATACATCGTATATTTTACGAGTAAAGAGAATAAATCATTAATAAGCTGTTAAGATACATAACACGTTCATATCAAAGACGACCAAAAAACAAACCCTTCTACTAAACCGCTCTACTTCAAATGCACTTTGGTATTCGCGTTGGCTACACCTGTTTCCCGAACAGCGCGATTCATTTCAGCAAGTGCGTCGAGAGTCCTAAATCAGGCTTATAACGGATAACAGTTGCTGACGTCGGCCTTTTGATGGAGTCTCTCGGCGCTGTTGTCCTTATCTTTTCTCTCCTTGATTTATGTTCCACCGACGACAAGCCAACTGGAAAAACTTTTAAGATCCAGTTCGAGTTTTATAACGTCATTACGAAGAGAAATATAGTTTTTATATATATAGTGTGTTAATTGCATATGACGAGTATTTCATGGTATAGGTTGGGTCATCATGCGGGTTAACATATATACATACAATAGACAGGTAGAAAGCTAAGTAACTAGATACATTATTAATAGATAGATTCGTACGTAAAAGCGTTTTCTGCCTAAAAATAAAAAAAATAATGTTATATAAAAACCCGTATTATATCCCAAAGATAAGTTTCAATTTCGCTTGGGGGACCATACTCGCGATCTCCTCATGTGTAGAACTGCAAATGCTTTAGAAAATTTATTGTTGAAGAGACTAGAACGACTCATTTCTTGGGGTCATTTATTTCCTCTGTTCCTTGGATTCAGTCCAATTTAAGTGAAAATGTCCATGAAAAAGCCGAGATTTTCTCCCAGGGTCAACAAAGTTCTCGCTGATATATGGGGAATGACATGTGTTGCTTTGCTCTAAATCAAAATTCAAAGTATGGTTTTCATACACGTAAGAAATATTAATAGGGAAAAACTTCATAATTATAAAATTTCATCATATTTTATTCCATATATATATATATATATATATATATATATATATATATATGGGTCAGATTTCGTTTAAATTCATTTTGAGATAAAAAAAATATATATTTTATTTTGCTTCAATAAATGCAAAGAAATTCTAAAAAAATAAAAAAAGAAAAAATTAAAAAAATGTTAATCGCAGCAGTCTGGCGAATTTTCCCCTGTACATCGGAGTCCCATCAGAAAGTTTTTAGGCTTTGCAATTCTGTAATCTCAGAAAAGGCCTACGGTGGAGCAAAAGAGATTGTAATGAAGGCTGTGGAAGAAGGAACGAGGGGAGGATGATATCATTTGAAATGCGCACACGATGAATGGAAACGTATAAAAACCTGAAACGTAAAAAGTATCGAGAGAGAGAGAGAGAGAGAGAGAGAGAGAATATATTATAACTAATATGTATTTCAAATACTTTTCTCCAATTTTTAAAGTATATTTAAAGTAAATTATTATATTTCACCATTGAAATTCTTTATGTGAATTTCCTGTAATAAACTCTCCAATATTATGCTTCTTTGTGATGCCTCAGAAGATCTAATATATATATATATATATATATATATATATATATATATATGTATATATGTATATATATGTGTGTGTGTGTTGTTGCATGATGTCCATATTACATTTTATCCCCATATATAAGGTTATTGAGGCTTTTTCTGACATGTCAATGACAAGTGTGATCTGAGCGTGTGAATTTATCATTTCCGCACGGTAATTAAGAGGTGTGTAAATTGGTGAAATTACTACATATATTTACTACTAAATATTAACAACCTATGAAATCTTTTTCAAAGGAAAATATAAATTAATTTTTAACCAAATTTTATTTAAAAATTTGTAGTAATCGTAAAAATTAGTTAAAAATTCACTCTGCAATATATCGCTTAGCTCTATATCAAGAATAACTCAGATTAACTAATTTGGGTACAGTTAAAGCTTGTTTTCTCCTACTCATAAACAACGGATATTTTTTAATTAAAACACAATTATATAAAAATGTGACCTAAATATAACTCTTTTTTGGGTTGGTGTGTAAAGGTTGGGGGGGGGGGGGGGGGGGGGGGGGGGGGGGGGGGCGGGGGGGGGGGTCGTTTGAAAGCGTAAATAATCATATTTATTTATCATTTGTATTTTTAAATTTTACTTTTCATCTTAGATTTAAAAGCTTTTAAATAAAGCAGTTGTCACCACCGAAATTGTATCGGAAAATTTCGAAAGAATAAATTTGGTAACTGAAAAACCCACATTGGAGGAATTTATTGCTCTTCTGGTTATAATTAACTGAAAATAATTTTGTTTACGTGTTGGTGAAGCTAATTGGTATCATAAAGTATAAAGACATTTCAGATAGCTCATCAAAACTAAATTATATTCTATATAATTTTTAGAGTAGCTATAATCTCTTTCAGCGATTTTTTCTATAATCTCAATGTGTATGAATCCTTCAGCGATTTTTTTATTTTATTTTTCAAAACGTTTCTGCCTCTCTTTTTATCGGTAAGACTATTATTTTTTTTTGTAAATAATTACTAGTAACTAACGAAATACCAGGTAAAGAATGTAAATAATAAATTTCTATTATACTTTCATGTAATTATTAAATTCATATTATTTATTAGTCATTATTATTATTATAAGACAGAAAGAGAGTGCCGGAATTGATAATATATATAATATATATATCTATATATATATAGATATATATATATATATATATATATATATTTAAAAATACCTTCAGTAGAATGCTTTTACTAAAATTAACTAAAACAGTAAATTTTCCCTCAAAGCTAAATCGTCCACTGTTGAAATTGAAGAAAAAAGGACTTACATCTCTAACCATCTTCAATCCAAAGAATAGTGAAGACGAGTTTTACAATTTTTTTTGTCTTTTCTGATCTAAGTAGTTTGAGGGACAGCTGGACTTTCCTCCTCTGTACTTTCCTGCCACTTTGCCTTAAAAGAGAAAGGAATTTATGAGAAAACGTTTGAAAACTTTAGAAATATTTATACATTAGGAATAAGAAAATCGGGGCTTAGAATCGGTGGTAAAAAACAAAACAAAAAAAAACCCGAAGTTTTATCACGGTTTAAGACTGAATGATGTTAATTTTGGGTTCATAAATGGAGTAATTTTATTAGGAAATATTATCTTCTACTATGTGAATTAATCATATACATATCAAAAGTTTAGTTATAAAGCATCGTGTATGTAATTTTTTTTTTACTTATATTTATTTATAAATTAATTTATTAAATAAATACACACTTGTTATATACGCTGATAATGATAATTACAATGATAAACTTTATTGGTAGTGTATATATATATATATATATATATGATAATTACAATGATAAACTTTATTGGTAGTGTATATATATATATATAGAGAGAGAGAGATAATAATAATTGGGGTTGTTTAACCTCCTTCACAATATCTAAGGTCATATGACGGAGGGGACCTACAGCTTTACGTGAGATCCGAACCACGGGTCGCTACATAATCCGGACGCGGAGGACGTTCTCCCATCCAACTACTACCCAGACCTAATGTCGCTTAACTTCGCTGATCAACGGGAAGTGGTGTTACGACATTGGCTATGACGTAGCCCATTGAGAGAGAGAGAGGAGAGAGAGAGAGAGAGAGAGAGAGAGAGAGAGAGTATCTTTAATTTTCATTTTATTTTTTAATCGAGTAAATAACGAAGCATTTTTTAATTTCAGGTAATTTCCAAGTGACGCAGAGAACAATTTCCTGAGTCGGAAATTCATTCAATTTCGAGCGTAACGAACTACTTTTACACGCCAAAGTGATTATTCGGTATTCGAAACTGCTACAAAAAAAAACCAACAACGTTAAATAACAAAAGTGAATATTCAAATATAAATATTCTCTAGTGATTTGTATATAAACTATATTCTTAAATTCATTAATTAAAAAAAAAAGTACATTCCAATATCGGATAAATTCTTTCGATAAATTTGAAAAATGTATCCGTGGTATAGAGAAAATATCAGCAACATTGGCAATTTCAGTCAGTTCTGTGGTCAAACTGGCACTGGAATTAAGACTGAGAACGGATATTCCGATTGCATGTTGGGCTTTGATCAGTACTCCAACACAACGAATTTCAACAATTTCAATAAGGTAAGACGCGATATATTTCTTTAACCTGTTTTACATATCTCTCTCTCTCTCTCTCTCTCTCTCTCTCTCTCCTCATCTCTCTCTCTCTCTTTTATAGATATACGCACAAACATATACGATTTATCTCTTCTATTTGGTTATATATTCCCTACTAATATTTCTATACAAATTCTCAATAACGTTTTCTTTAAAAAATACAAGTGATATACTATAGGATGTGTATGAATCACCTTTACAAATTCAGTTCAAATTTACCAAACTATAAACATATTTGTCCGTGATGTAAATTTCGTGTCCTCGAACTGTTATATATACACTGTTATATATACACAAATTTATTATTGTATTATAATTAGACATTTCGAAATGTCTCTGTTTTAATATATGTTAAAAATACTGTAATGAAAAATGTGTTTTGTCATTCTAAGTAATCCCGTTACTGCTGTTTAACATCACTGCAAATAGAAGTGAATGTTTCGTTAAACATTTCTTTGCTAAAATTTTGTGGAATTTGTAATGTCTAATGCATAATAGACATTTCACATTAATTAAGACATTTCGTTAAACACTTCAGTTAAGTCAATTGAAATGCTAAAATTGTCTCAGTTTTTTAAACAGTTGAAAAGACTAATCTGAAGTGTCCAATAAAATGTTTAATGAATTGTCTAACAATGAAATGTCTAATACATGAAGGTTTTAAAGAGTTTCAGTTTAAGTTTATATGAAAAGAATTGCTTTACAGCATTAATCTTAAAAAACTTTTGACTTTCAATTTATATTCATTTCTTCTTTTAACTGACTATGTATTCCTGTCAAATAACTTCCTGTAATTTACATTATCAAAGCCATTTATCAATTTTAAATACTCGAATGAATTCTCCTAAAAGTCCAAGGTTTTTCAAGTGAATACATATCTAGTTCAGTTAATTTTTTCTCAAATGTTTTACTTCTCAGTTCTGGAGTAATTTTGATTGCCTTTAGCGCTTTCTAACTTACCCGTGTCTTGTCTCAAGTATAGACTGTTTAACCCTTAAAAGCCGGTCGATATCTATTGATGTTCTTTTAGAGAACGCCGGTCAACATCAATTGATACTTTAGGTTTTTCCACAAACGACGGTCAACATCTATGGATGTCTTACCTTTCCCGCCTTTGTTTGATTTTAAAATTATTCATAAAACCACAACAAAATTATTCTTGAATTCTTTTTTTTTTTGCCATTTTTTCGCGCACAGTGAGGTTATCGATCACATCCGTACCCGATGCTAAAGGGTTAATTTAAAGATTGAACCTAGGCTACGTCTACTGCATATCAAGAGGCCTAGGTTTCTAAGGCTAGGCTCATGGTCACAGGCTGGTTCTTAATCTTAAAAGACTTTACTAGCCAAGGCCTAGCCAAATAAATAAAATTAATAAATATATGAAAGACACTTACCAGACCGAAGCCTACGTGGAACAAATGAATAAATGCACAAATATAATAATTGTTTTCTCCTCTTTTTGAGATAGCCCATATTACAGGGGTGGGCAACCTTTTGTTCAATGTAGCCACAGGTGCCACAGGTGCGGTGAATGAAAAGTAAAATTTGCCACACCATACATAAATTGAGAAACTAGGTTGATAAATCGAAATATAAAAAGAAAACTGTTTAAAAAATTTATTCAAAACATGTACAATCTCCTGTACAATACTTTCAAAATATTTTTAACCACAATGGGCATGCGTCTAGGCGCTCTCAAACGTTTAACTACCGTTTTCAAATATGTGAAATATCTAGTATACACATTTCAAAATAGCTAAGTTCGTTATGATTTATGGAGTAGACGTTTCATATATATATATATAACCAAACACGTCTGGTAATATTTAGAATGATTTTAGATAAATGTTTCTCTTGTTTTGTCTACCTAAATTTTGCATTCTTTTACGCTGTTATTTGCTTTGCTATTTTGATGTTGGCCACAAACAGAATGTGATACAGACATTTGAAGATTACTTTGGACTTAATAAATAAACAAATAAATTAATAAATACATAATTAAAAAAAAATACAAAATTCAAATGAATAAAATACAGGACCATTCGTTTACAATATTAAAAATACTGTATCATACAGTTATACCAAGTTATACCAAGTTATACCAAGTTGAGATACAATGAAATACAATGGGCCACTCACTTATACACTCTAAATTTGGTACTTTTGGGTTACTTTAAGCGATACTTTTTTTTGTTCGTTTGTACTTTTGGCACCTCAAGTATATCTATTACATTTCCGTTACTTTATGTATACGTACGTAGATATAAAGTATATACATATATATATATATATATACTGTGTATTTATATACTGTATATTTTATGTGCATGAAATAATGTAGTACAGTTTCGGAAAAAAGTTTGCCAAGGAACAAAAAAATTCCAAAAAGCATAAAAAAATCACTAATTATTAAGGAATGGATTTTGTTTTTGGGATTTTATAAATATCACGAGAAAGGATAAAAAATCCAAACGAAAACAAATTACCAATTAGTAATTTTTTACGCTCTTTAGAAATTCTATATTTCTCGGCGAACTTTTGTCCCGAACTATATGACGCGTTCGGTGGAGAAGGGGCGAACGCAACATTTTCGAATTATGCCACAAAATGCAGTTAAAGTTTGTAAACTTTAAACCTTTGTATTTTTCCGGTTTATTGAAATGTTGTATGAATTTGAACACATTTGAGTAAAATATTATTGTGTAATATGTCGATATAATAAAATGCCAAGAAATTTTACAATATTATTTATTGATAGCTTCTGATGTTAACTGGTGTAATCCATTATTTGGTCCTCTTCGTCGAATGTTGTATTACCTGCTTCAACTGTTTCGGTTTCTTCCAGTTCCTTTAACAATCTTGTATAATAGTTCACTGCAGTTGCAGGCATTAGGTCTGATAATTCTTTGAGATCTTTTATTTTTTCCTTAGTTATTGGCAACAATTGGAAATACTTTGGTTGCAGTGTCTGCTGGGCTAGATTGAATAAACTGACACTGTAGGATTTTTTTCCCTTTCTGCAGTCTGACGGGATGGCTATTATCTGGGGTTGTGCGGTATGCAGTAGATATTACGTAGCCTTCTTTGTGTTGAAAGTCAAATATTAACTTTCTTGCATCTGTAAATTTAGTAGTTGTTGATTTCCTAATGACAATGCACGTTTTTAGGACGTCAAAATCGAGAAAATCAGCCTGTTTCATTTCTACAACTAGGAAGCGCTGCGAAACGGCTGTAGTTATGGCCGTAACATAATCTTTTTTGGTGTAAATAATATTGCTGTAATTATTTTTATATTTTGTTCAATTTGGCCAAATTGAGCATCACAGGGCATTGTCGAGTGACCAGAAAGTAGATAGATGTGTTCAGTGTGAAGCAATGATGCGGAGTGAATTGCTCTGAGATACATTAAAACCTAAATTTTACCGTGAAGAGTGCAGACTAACATCTAATTTTTTGCATAGGTAAAGCAAAGGTTTTAAAGGATAATTATACGACAAAAAACTCATTTTTCGAATTTTGTGGCGTTCGCCCCTTCTCCACCGAACGCGTCATATACTTCAGGTACCAAAAGTTCAATCAAACAAAACATTTAGTACTTTTGTAAACTAGTTTTTAAGAACCCGACGTTGGGTACGCTTATACCTTACAGCCCATACTGCGTACCCAAATGGTACCAATGTCACAAATGGTACCAAGGGTACAAAACGAAATTGCTTAAAAACAAAATCAAAATATTTTTCCTTGGAGCGTTTTAAACAAACTACATTTTAAAACGGGGTCACCATTATTCTTAGCGTTCGATAAAGTTTATTTTATTAAGCTTTGATTAATCTTTTGTTGAAAATTATTATTATTAATTGACGTTTCGAAGAGACATTAATTGAAATTTGTAAGTGAAAAGCTAATAAATTAGATAGGTTTATAAATACTGTTTTGTTATTTGTAAATTTGGTTGAAATTTTATATGTAATGGTACAGTAACCCCCCCCTCCCCAGATTTACCCGCTCCCCATTTGCGCGTTTTTGGGTTACGCTTTGACGATGGACGATGGACGATGGATAATCCGCGTTAATCGCGTTAATCCAAAAACGCGCAAATGGGGAGAGCGTAAATCTGGGGGGGGTCTGTATTTCTATTACTATATAGATATGCACTGAACTCCTTATAATGTATTAAGTATATCAGCGCCCGTAGCTGAATGGGTAACACGCGATGTGAAGACACTAAGGTCGGGGGTTAATAATAATCTAGGAGTTATCGCAATGAGGAGCATTAGTTGGCCTGAACGCTGTGCCAGTTTCAATGCCCACCTTACTGATTATTATAGTTAATACTTATATCAGTTCTATACCAATCCTATACCAGTATTCCACTTTACTATTTATTTTAGCTAATACCAGAAGATTTTATCCATCGTCAAAAAGATTCAGGGTCTTTAAGAAAGTTAAATGGGGCATAACATATATATATACACACATATATATATATAATAATATATATATATATATATAATATATAATATATATACAGTATATATATATATATAAAAAACGCTTCTCTTATCGATCGCACATGTAAACATTATAAATGACATAAACATGCGTATGATAATCACACGCAAAATTATAAATGACAGAAACATGTGTATAATAATTACATACAAATTTTGCTGTTTCATAAAGATTGAAATGAAATACAATATACAAAAACGCTGAAACTTAACAGCTCAACGGCAGATTTTTTTCCTGTACTCTGAGATTAATAGTTTTAAATATGAATTTCTGTTTTGACTTCCAAACCTCTACTCGGGAAGCGAAATAAAATACATGAGATGATATAATACACACATACGCTAGATACACATATTTATAAGATGATCAAATACCAGTATGAGATACATATATATATATATATATATATGATTAATATTCTATAAATAAATAATTCTATACAGAATATATATATATATATATATATATGCAAATAACTGCAATGACCGCGCAGTATATAAATGAATAGAAACGACATAAGTTATTAAGGAACGTTCCTTAATACTTATGTCGTTTCTATTCATATATATATATATATATATATATATATATAAAACAGGAGAAATCATTGTTATTATTATTATTATATTAGTATTAGTATTATTATTATAGAGTAGGAGTTCCCAAATTTATTTCTTCTGTAACTCCTCTAGCAAAAGTTAAAAAAAAATTAACCGTAACACCACCAGCCTCGAATTATTTTCAGGGTAGACCTATACAAGAGGTGTAGTCAATAAATGGGCGGAATTATTTTATTATTAAAAATACAATCAATAAAATCAGCGCATTTACCGACCGTACCTCGTATATTGAAATTTTTACTTTTCCAAGTTACGACCATTAAATTTATTTTCGTTTTAATTTGTTTTATGATTCGCTAAGATTTAATTTTTAATATTTTCACGTACCACTGAGCAGTAGCTTGCGTATACCAACCACAGTTTCGGAACCGCTGTTATAAAGGCGTTACATGAATAAAACCGAATTTCAAAATGTCGCCGTTCGATTTTATGCGAGTATTTTGATTTCTCATTTCCAATTGCGTTTCAGATTTTCATCATTGAAAATGACTAACCTAACTTAACCTAGCGTAACCTAATTTAACTTAACCTGATCTAATTTAAACTAACTTTATAGTATCAACATTATGCGTGTCGACATTCTGCAGCTCGACTTTGTTTCACTAAAATTATGAAATAATATGAAGGTAATATCAGACTATGTAAAAAAATCGTTTGTTAAAGGAATTCTTTATATCGAGTAGCGGAACAAAGCCGATCTGCATAATTTAACCTAACATTGGTTACGTTATATTATGCCAGGTTAGGTTACGCTAGGTTAGGTTTGTCTGGTTAGGTTATTCATTTTCATTGAAGATCTGAAATGTAACTTGAAATGTGAAATCCATATACTTACATAAGGTCGAACGTCGACTCGATTTTGTTCATGTAACTTACTTTTAACCCTTTCAGGACTGGTACTAGTACAAACTGATAACGTTTTAAATACACGCATTCATAATTTACCCTACAAAAAATCCGGCCTTAAAGGGTTAATATAAACCATAATAACTAATTAATATTATTAAATTTTATTTATTAAAGCAGATATA
>JAJOZX010003623.1:205000-212500 GCA_023014485.1 Bathynomus jamesi | reverse complement strand
AAATTCTTTTTCAAAATAGGAAGAAAGTAAAGCAATAATAACACCAAAATTTTTAAAATTTTTGTTTATTTTTAAAAGTTATATGTTGAAAATTAAATATAATTATATTAAACTAACTGAATACATTTATTATAAGTAATAACGTTGATAATTTAAAGTTATAAATAAAAAAAAAATATATATATATATATATATATAATATATATATATATATTACACACACACACATGCAGAATAGAATAAGATTTATTTAAAGGAAATGAAAGCGTTTTTATCTTTGATTTTTGCTCATTTATTCATACTTGCGAATGTTTTTTACAAATGCTCTTCTTTTTAATCTATTTTTTACTCTGACCATAAATGTTTAAGAGATTTATGAATGACCCAATTAATTTCCTTATGTAAGCTTTTGGTTACTAATTATTTCTTTTAGTTAATAATTTTATACATATATATATATATATATATATATATATATATATATACACACATAAAAGTCGAAAAATTAAAGTAAATAATTATAGCATGGCTTTCATTTTCTGAAATCCAATTTTGTACATATATCGCGTATCTAAAAATTTTTAAGTTCCCCTAATAACGTAAATACATAATTTCGGCATTTTAGAACAATGAACTTAATTTAGATTACTTATAAATAAGGACTAGAACAATGGCTCTTTTATATAAGCGAAGAAATCCGCTGTAGAAAATTAGATTTTACATTTAAGTAGATAATTTTTCCTATATAATATATCATTTATTTGTTGACATTAAATGTTTCTTTTAAAAAACCACAATTATTTTTTTTCAATATTTTTCGTATTCGTGAAATTAATTAATTAATGGTGCGAATGAAATATACTTTTAAAATTTAAAAAAAATAAATACGTTTTCGGGCAAAAGTGGAAAAAGAAGGCGTTTCAAATTGATAAAATGCAGATGGCGCCTCCTTACTTATTTTTAGTGTTATTTTTATTTAATTAATTATTTAAATTTTTGCGCTATATAAATGCTCAAAAATCATTGTCTTTCCTTTATATGTTGTTATTATATTGTAATATATATATAATATATATATATATATATATATATATATATATATATAATATTATATATAATATTATATATATATATAATATATATATATTATGTATTCTTATATATATATATATATATATATATTATGTATTCTTGTATATACATTATATAGGTATATGAAATCATATTCGCCGATATACAATATTGCGCAGTAAGTACTATGTCTGCACAATCTTATTTAAGTTATAGAAATCCTTACATATATACGTACAGGGTGTTCAAAGAGGAACGCAACCCATTGTAGAATCATAGAATGCATACATCATTGTAACCTAACTCTTTTCTTTTCTATTTGGGTTGCGTTTCTTTTTTGAACACCCTGTATTTTAGCTTTTGTTCAAAATAGTTATAATACGCTAAAAAAATAGATTGTGGTAAGAAAAAATATAAATGTAATAAAATATTCATAACATTTATAAGAATATTTTAGCAAATACGTCATTTATTAATAAAATGAAAAAAATTTTGGCAATGAAATATCAACTTTTTTTTTTTGTAAAATTGCGATATGTAAAAAATTCTTCAACAAAGTCATGGAATCGTCATTGATCATAATAATAATAATATCGTAAATAAAAATTATAGGTGGATTGTGGTGCGTAAAATAACTAATAAATTAATGCTTATTTACGAACTGTAAAAATAATTTTAATTAAAGAGAAAATCGATTTACAATTTTAGGTTTAAAAGTGTTTTCCTGAAGGACATATATATATATAATATATATATATATATATATATATATATACACACAGTATATATATAATATATATATATATATATATATAATATATAATATATATATATATATATATATATATTCTGTTTAGTGAGTACTATACTTGTGAAGCATTTACAATGGCGTGAATCATATTTGGCCTTTGGAAGGATAAGTAAAGGATTCAAAGCAAATTATTTGATAGCTGATTGACGACTTTCTGTTAAATTTATTAGTAAATTATCAGTAAATTAGATTTATAAGTAAAAATTAGATTTATCAGTAAAAGATTAGATTTATCAGTAAAAAATTAGTTTTATCAGTAAATAATATGATCGGATGCTATGAAAAATCAGTGGATAGTCCAGTTTGTATATCATTTTCCTCAACACACTAAAAATTGTCTACTGCGTTTGCTTACAAAGGAAGAATAAATCAAGGATTAAATGTAATCTATAAAAAAAATTAAGTATTTCAAGAATAGGTTGATGGTAGATCGAAAGTAGATGAAGCGATTCACATCTTGACAAATGGGGTCCTACGCATGAAACTAAACGAAAATTATAAAAAAGTACAATACCAGCGAATTGTTTACTCTCAGTGTACTTTGGGTACTGTTGGCTACTGTTGAGTACAGTAAAGTTAGTCCATTCTTTACTCTCAATTCTAAAGTAGAAAGAGATAGGACAATTTTTTTTTGAGTATAAAATACAATTTTCTAAATTTTTTTTCAAGTAACTCCAAAAACTAAAATTTACCTAAATTCATTTCAACATCATCCTTTTCCGATCTAATTTTGTTTTAATCCATCTTCAGTTTAATCTCAATTCTTTTCACTGTTTTTAAACGATTCGCTTGTCGGTAAACAATGTAAGAATTACTCTATGTTCACCATTTACAAAATCTTTCTTTTCTTTTATTGCGTAATAATGCATACGTTCAATTAATTATATAACATATATCGAATCTAATAAAAAAATAAAAAGCCGGACTGGAATTTGTTCTGTATAAAAAAAAAATGGTGGATATTATTTTATCAGCATTCTTTCTCCCAAATGTACGATTATACCGTAACCTTGGCACTTATATAATAAAAAAATATTTACAGCATATATATTTTTATCATAGTATATCGTACGTTCATGCTGTATTTAAAAATATATTATATATATTTTATAATATCTCTTTATATGAAATTTAGAATAAAAAATAAAAATACACTAAATTGAATAAGTGAAAAAATGGATTAATTTTCAGTTGAAAGTTACAAGCGTTTCATTGCAAACGGGACATCATATTATCAATAAGCTATCGTTGTCTCAGCGGTGAAGCATCAGATGACTTTTATTCAAGAGGAGATTTTAGAAAAAAGGAGGTTTTGAGTCATATTTTTTTTTCCTTTGAAATCAATTTAAATTGTCTTCTTAGAAATAACACCGGATTTTATGTTAAAGAATAAATTTTTTAAGTATATTTATTTTGCTTTAATGGGAATCTTATATCCACTATTTAGACGATGAATATACTGTATATATATATATATATATATATAATATATATACAGGGTGTCCCGTAAGTCTGGACCCATAGGGAAAAATAATAAAATTACAAAATAGTCCAAAAATTTATTTATAATATATTTTTTTTATTATTTTTTTTTTTTTATTATTTTTTATTATGATCTTACTCCGCTGGAGTTTTATTTGTGGGCCACTTGAAAGCCAAAGTGTACGAGGTCAAACTTCAGAACATTTTCCACCTTAAAGCACGCATTGTGGAGGCGTGTCAAGAAATTTCTGCGACTGTGATTCAGAAGTGCTGTCGCAGTGGAGATTGCGTCTTCAACTATGTGTGCGACACAACGGCGGACACTTTGAACAGATTATGTAATAAATTTTTGGACTATTTTGTAATTTTATTATTTTTCCCTATGGGTCCAGACTTACGGGACACCCTGTATATATATATATATATATATATTATATATATATATATATATATATATATATATATATATATATTCTACTGTTCGTTGCATCATAATAAATTCATTAAAAATATGTAATTTAAGTTTATTGCAGACTATGACGTTTATTGCACTTTTAATATTTTAATATTTAATATTTAATATTTAATATTTTTAATATTTTTAATATTAATATATACATAAAGTTAAAATGAGTAGAAATGTTGAATGATAGTCAATGGTTAACTATTCATCAATAAAAATGTCAACCTTTTTAATAAAAAAAAAGACCCTCTCCACTACGTATATGAAATTCAACTGGTACTCATCTTTTCCACTTCCCCCCATCGAACCGCATACATCTGTTTATAAATTAATAACCCACACATTAAATCAGTTTGGGCAACGTTCGAACCCTCGCATAATTAGGCTAATCATGCGATAAGGACCGTTAACGACATTCAAGATGCTCCCTTAACGTCATCTTGCAGTCGGCTGTAACAGCCTCATTGGGATCAAAAGTCTCTCAGCCATTAGGGGATAGCTGAGAGATACGAGGAACATGGAAAGAAGGGATCGGGAAGAGGAAAACAATAAATGAGATAAAAATTATGTCTTGGTGACGTTGAAATAAATTTTTTCTTCTTCTTTACCGAGTATTGACTTTTTTGACTTTTTGTTTTGATTCTCTCTCAGAGAATTTTGGTGTCGTTTATTTTGAATGTGGCTATACTGTCGATGAACCTTGTTTTCGAAGAGTTTTTGGTAACAACTGCACTCAAGTAGAATGTAAGATGAGCAATAAAAAGCAATAAAACGAACGAACCCGTGAACAAAAAGTGGTAGAAACTCGGTTCGAAGGTCGTTGGTCATTGCAAACTCAATGGAAAACTCATGTTAGAATAGCCCCCCGGAGACACATTCAGAATGTAGAGGTATTCCAGGCAACCTCTCCGAGAAACTTTACAGAGTTATCAGCCGTGAGAAAACGCCCCCTATGGTTATTAATGGCATAAGTATTTGACCGTGGATATTTTCCTCTTTTATATTTAATCAGTAACAAATTTACGTACAATTTATTTCTATAATTCTTGATCGCGCTGTATCCCCACGAACGTTTCTTTCGCTTCAAGTGTTTCATTAAGTTTTACTGATCATTAATGTTTCATATTTATATTTAATCTCTTATCTTGAATTTCCCTCTACCACTGTTTAAATGGTGTATTCTTAAATGGTTGCGTTTCCAATGGCAACCGCTGATTCCATAATACCTATTCAAAGGCAATTATACAAAAATATGATCAACAACCGGAGAACTGCTCCCTAGTATTATTCTTAGAGGGCTTTTAAAGGTTGTTTGAGTTCTATGAAACCACTTATCAGCCCTCTAAACTTACGTAGTAATATTTGAATTTAGATATGAAATAATAAAATAATAATGAATTTCAAAATTAATATCGCAGTAATGATGGATAGAGAGAAAGTATTTGTGTAGAGGTAATGAAGGCATACACAGCAATTGTTTATTCGGGCAATAGATGGAAGTTATCTGAAAGTTGTTTATATATACCCATAAAATTACTGACAAAACATTAAAATGCAGTATTTATGTTGAGTACAGTATAGAATGATACTTTGAAAAAGTAAAAAATCTAAGATTTTAGATAGAAGACACTATATATATATATATATATATATATATATATATATATATATACGCGCATTGGTTTCTGCGCGTATGTAGAAGAATTACGGCATTTGAATGAGTGAGGCCCATGGTGTAGTGGTTATCATATCTGACCGGCAATCGGAAGATCCCGGGTTCGATTCCCGGGTGGTTACCTCATTTTTTCATTTGTTTCGTTCTCTCTCTCTCATCTTGCGCGGAATATCTCCTATACAAGCGTCGTTCTTTACACATATATATATATATATATATGTGTGTGTGTGTGTGTGTGTGTGTGTACGTGTGTGTGTGTGTACACCCACGAGTATATATATAACCTTGGTTAACCTTGGTTTAGCTTCCGCTTCCATCACTCCACCTTAGACCTACAGTTTAACGGAGAATCCGAACCACGCCCCACCAGCAGTTTAGCGTCTTAACCACTAGGCTACCCAGAGTACCCATTTACTACCAACCAATATTTATTGTGTGAAAAGATGAACAGCTGGGTTTTGCTGCGCGCCGCCTGCCGTCCCTGGGTTTAGATCCGGGGCCGATGGATTAGTAGTCAGCGATACTAACCACTACACCACGAGGTGCATATATATATATATATATATATATATATATATATATATATATATATACATTTCAACTGCAAACACGCAGTATAATTAACGTAAAGAACGACGCTTGTATAGGAGAATATTCCGCTCAAGATGTGTATCATAAAAAACTCAGGGGACCATTCTGAGTTCATTCCCATAATATATATATATCTATATATATATATATATATATATATATAAATAAAGTGGTTCTATAAATATTGGTAGAATGGTAGAAGAAAATCATAAAGGCATTCAATATTTATGATCATTTATATTTGGAGGTTATTTGACGATCCAGTAAATGGAAATTCTTAAAAGATTGAAGACTAAAAATATATTAACGGGTGCGGCAAAAGTAACGCCCTTTTAATAATTGTATCATTTTTTTAAGATGTATTGAGCCAACCACAAAATTAATTAAATTCCAGTTATTTTTTAGTTTTTACTGAGAAAGTACTTATTATGTTTCTTAAAATGCTGTATTTTTCTTAAAAACCTTATTATTTCTCTTAAAATGCTGTAATTGATTTATTTCCTTCGATAAAAGAGAATAAACTAAAAAGGGCGTTATTTTTGCCGCACCCGTTAATATATATATTTAAACATTTAGGCCCTAATTAACGTTTTCAGATAACTATGTGAAATATCTAGTTTATATATATATATATATCTAATAACGTTTTCAGATAGCTATGTGAAATATCTAGTAAACATTTCAAAATGTTATTATTCATTTCAGATAGCTAAATTCATTATGAAATACCAAGTAGACAATTGGCCATGGTCTACCAATAAACTTTTTCATTTTTATTTCATATAAACAACCAAATGACTAGGCCTACTACCATTTCGATTACGCTCGATAGAAAGAAAAAACAAAAAAAAACAGAAGAAGTGTTGTGTTTCTGATGAAGAATTTCTGGATGGAAAATATAAAAAAAGAAAAGTGTCTTTAATTGAAATTATCAAAATTTGCTGTGAATGAATTGGTTTTGAAGAAAGGAAAAACTAAATCACATAAATTCACAGCGATAACAGTTATTAAAATTTATTTTTTGCGGAAATAAGTGGTTTACAGATATAAAATTAGGTTTTTAACTAATATATATATATATAATATATATCTATATATATATATATATATGTGGAATGAATTTCACAATGTTGTACAAACACGTGAAATGAATGAATGAATAATGCAAACCTCTTTTTTTTCTTTTTCCTTGTAGGTTTGCATCATATATATATAGTTGGTGGATAAAAAAAAGTGACCCTTTAGAGGTAAACTGTCATATTAAAAAAAGTAAGGGGACTAGAGCTCCCAAACTTCATAGATGCATACCTTAGCATGTTGTTCGTCTTAATTGAGAAGTTGCTCGATGTGTCCCCCTTCCTGCTCAACGCAGGCCTCCAAACGTGGATGCCACTGATCAATACACCT
>JAJOZX010003623.1:180000-197500 GCA_023014485.1 Bathynomus jamesi | reverse complement strand
TATTTGCACTATACTAGGACATTGGTACCATTTTTACAAAAATTGATCAATATTTAGGGGTCTCGCATCGACCTTGAAATTACTAGTTTTTTTTTTTTTTAAATGTACTTTTTAACTTTTTACTGAATCAAGATAAATCATTAAGTAGGGATGTTTTCTGAATCCTCTTAATGAGAGAAGTCGTTTGGTGTGCCTGCCAATGTCATACGACTAACGGTTTAAAGGTTGTGCCTGTATACAGGTAATACCAATGTGCTAGTATAGTGCCAAATAATGGGAAAAAATCACGATCACCTATACTTTTCAAAAAAATGAGTCACCATACCCGGGCGGAATGTAAAGGGTGATCCAGAGAAATGGGACCCAAAAGAAACCCCTGTAACTCTTAAAGTATAAGTCCTTTTATAAAATCATACGCATCATTCGAAAGAGGATAGTTACAAGTTTGTACAGGATTGTATAGGTTTTGACAATACAAGACAAGGTAAGATACAAAATAAAAGTGTTAGTTAAAACTAACCCTTCAAGATGACTGCATGGACTGTGGAACAGCTGCGTTTCATAACTGAGCAATATTATGAGCATGGAAGAAGTGTAGTTTCAGCTCAAAGATCTTTCAAGACAAATTTTCAGATGTCAAAATCACCTTCTAAGAAAGTAATCCGTCGGTGTGTCAGAAATTTTACCCTAACTGGCAGCATTGGAAAAAGAAAACCAACTGGAAGAGTGCGCACAGCAAGGATAGACGAGATCATTAACAGAACTCATGAAATTGTACAGGATAATCCTAACATAAGCATCAGACGTGCTTCTCAGCTGTTAGGAGTTGGATATGGAACAACACACCGTATATTCAAGCAAAATTTAATGCTCTTTCCATATAAAATTCAAACAGTGCAACAACTAAACGATGGAGATTTCGCACGAAGACGACAATTCTGTCAATGGATCCAACAGAAGGTAAATGACACCACCAATTTCTGACACACCGACGGATTACTTTCTTAGGAGATTTTGACATCTGAAAATTTGTCTTGAAAGATCTTTGAGCTGAAACTACACTTCTTCCATGCTCATAATATTGCTCAGTTATGAAACGCAGCTGTTCCACAGTCCATGCAGTCATCTTGAAGGGTTAGTTTTAACTAACACTTTTATTTTGTTTTGTATCTTATCTTGTCTTGTACTGTCAAAACCTATACAATCCTGTACAAACTTGTAACTATCCTCTTTCGAATGATGCGTATGATTTTATAAAAGGACTTATACTTTAAGAGTTACAGGGGTTTCTTTTGGGTCCCATTTCTCTGGATCACCCTTTATAATGTATATAGGTAATTAGAAAATGCACTATGCCTGTGCCAGGTACCTAACCTATTTCTTTTTTTGTAGATCATAACATTTTGAAATTCTGCCTGAGTTCATCATCCTTTGTCATGGACAAATCGATGGCAACCATAACTGGAAGAACTCTTGAAGCTACAAATAGAGAGTCATCAAAAGGAAAGTCGAAAATAACATCGCTACCTTCTCTAAGATCGGCCTCGGAAATTTTTTTAGTTGGCCAAACGTCGTCCTCCATTAGTGGTAGCAAATTGCCAACAACACGGCAGGTGCGTGTTGTGTATAGTATACACAATACGCACCTGATTATTGGACATGCGGAAACGATCAGCCACTTCCATGACAGCAGGTGCATTAAGGATGCGGCGAGGAAGATTGACAGACACACTTGGCCCTTTCGGCAGGGGGAACGCTAGTTCTGTCTCCGACTCTCTTGACATGCCAGTATCATCATTCTCCATGGCCTCATCTCCGGTTTCGTATGCACACTTTGAGGTTTGCGGCTCCTGGCGAGGACGTTTGCTTCCTTCCTGTAGCTTTCTTTTTACAGCGAAAACTTTATCGTTCCCGCTCATCGTTGCCACCCGAGGACCACGTTGATCGAGGTAGAAGTCAATGTCTTCTTTCTTGTCCTTGTCGACAGCAGTCGATTCTTCTTTATATCTTCGACAGCGTCAGATGCTCCGATATCCCACAGCTTGTCTACACTGTCCGAAAACTTCTGCGTTTTCCTCCGGCGTCAGTTTCTCGTTTTCTGCTCTTTTGGAGTAAGTGCCACTCTTTCCACAATGCCTCTAGCTTCCGTTCGCAGTTGAGCTTTGTGATTGTTTTAATGCGGGCCATGTTCCAAAACTTTAAGACGTTGTTTACGGTTTCTTTGAATGCGTCTTTCCTGTTAGCAGTGTACTGGATAACACTGAAGAAGTATTGCAAAACCTGCCGTGTTGTTGGCAATTTGCTACCACTGATGGAGGACGATGGTTGGCCAACTAAAAAAATTTCCGAGGCCGATCTTAGAGACGGTAGCGATGTTATTTTCGCCTTTCCTTTTGATGACTCTCTATTTGTAGCTTCAAGAGTTCTTCCAGTTATGGTTGCCATCGATTTGTCCATGACAAAGGATGAGGAACTCAGACAGAATTTCAAAATGTTATGATCTGCAAAAAAGAAATAGGTTTGGTACCTGGCACAGGCATAGTGCATTTTCTAATTACCTATATACATTATACATTCCGCCCGGGTATGGTGACTCATTTTTTTGAAAAGTATAGGTGATCGTGGTTTTTCCCATTATTTGGCACAATACTAGCACATTGGTATTACCTGTATACAGGCACAACCTTTAAACCGTTAGTCGTATGACATTGGCAGGCACACCAAACAACTTCTCTCATTAAGAGAATTCAGAAAACATCCCTACTTAATGATTTATCTTGATTCAGTAAAAAGTTAAAAAGTACGCATTTTAAAAAAAAACTAGTAATTTCAAGGTCGATGCGAGACCCCTAAATATTGATCAATTTTTGTAAAAATGGTACCAATGTCCTAGTATAGTGCCAAATAATGGGAAAAACCACGATCACCTATACTTTTCAAAAAAAATTGAAAAGTGGGCCACCCTACTACCCAGGGTACCCATTTATCTCCCAACCAATTTTTATTGTGTGGAAGGATGAACAGCTGAGCTAGGTGCGGGCCGCCTGCCGTCACCGGGAATTGAACCCGGGGCCGGTGGATTGGTAGTCAGCGATGTTCACCACTACACCACCGATATATATATACACACACTGTATATATTAAGGAATTCTTGGATACAAACTTTATATAAATTGAGTCGTAAATAGAAAGCAAAGGTTTCACTGTTTTCTTTAAAAACACCGTTCTACCCATAGGCGGATTCACGTATAGGCAGAGTAGACACCTACCTAGGGCGGAAAATTTTGATAAATAACTTATAAATAAGTTATAAACACTAACAAATTAAATGAATTTACAAATAAGTTTTAAAATAAAAATGAACAGCAGCCTCTAATAGCAAACTAGCGATATCAAATGGCACGACTTTCAGTCACTGTGGTGAGACAATTTCTCTGGCTAGTGGCGGCGAAATGCTAAATACGCCTCTGGTTCCACCCATAAACACATATTGAAGGTACGAGCAGCTCGCAAGATCATTGCCAGGTATATATATATATATATATATATAGAGGTCAGTGTAATAACGAGACTTCCGTACGTGGTTCATCACCATTGGAAGCAACACCGTTTTGATTTTTCATAATCCAATGAACAGTGTGGTCCATAAACATTTTCTCGTTTTTGTTGTTGGTCTGTATTACAAAAACACTCCTAGTTATATGTCGTAGGTTCGGGTGCGTGATTCATTAGAAGAAAGATGTACCGGAAATTTGTTTCTTCTCCAAGTTAACACAGATGTATCAGTTTCAGTCACGAGCGCATTCATATCACTTCGGATTTGCTCATATATATATATATATACATATACACACACACCCCTGAGAAGTTTAGTAGTTGAGATGCTGGGTTGCTGATCGGAAAGTCATGAGGTCAAATTCGGACGAGGACTTTGTAATTTCTGACCTCCTTGGTGGGTCGTGGTTCGGATAACACGTTAAGCTGAAGGTCTAAGGTGAGGCGAAAATCCTGACCTTCGTTAGAATGAACAATTCGGGCGGAAGCAAATTAAAGTAGTGTATATATATATATATATATATATATATATATATATATATATATATATATATATATATATATATATAAGGTTTTGTACCTGTAAAGCAGAGGAAAGTGTACTATCACAGTTCAAATAAGTGAAAGCAGAGCAACGCTCTCTCTCTCTCTCTACCCCTGGGTAGTTAGTTTTCATGTATCAAAAGTTGATGGTCCATGGGCAGAAGTCGGCTTTTCTTGACGTTTTCTATGAAAAGCTCGTTTAAACTTAATTTATAATATATATATATATATATATATATATATATATATATATATATATATATTCACTACACCATTATGACGTGAATAAACTTTAATTCTAACTTTGCATTCATGCGACCTGTTTTAACCAAATTGTCCTTTCGTATTTCTTCGCTATTGCTACGACGGACGATAAATCCTCGCTTGACCACCGTATCGCCTCATTCTAAGGATGTAATGTATCTATAAATGTCGGACCTTCGAATCAGGATCTTTCTAAATCTGATCTTCTTGATCAGGATCAAGATTAGAATTCTTCTTAATCGGACCTCCCGAATTAGTGTCTTCATTAGGATCTTTCTGAACTGTATCTTCTGGATCAGGATTTTCCTGAATTGGATTTTTCAGATCAGAATCTTTCTGAATCGGATTTTCCGGATCAGGATTTTCTTGAATCGGATTTTCCGGATCAGGATTTTTCATGAATCAGATTTTCCGGATCAGGATTTTTCTAAATCGGATCTTCCGGATCATGATTTTTTTCATACTAATCAAACATTTTCTTACATACAGTACAAGACCTTTATCAATATAACAAACACTCATTTAATAGCAAATTTGATTCTTTCTACAGTCTTACATTAAAAGTTAAAGTTATATAAAATCTATAGCGACTAAAATTAGAAATAAAATTATAAATGTTTGTGTGTAACTGTTATTAATGGCGAATATTGTAAAATTGTATAATCTCATCGCCGCAGAGGCGTACTTAGCATTTTGCCGCCTCGAGGCAGGGATTAAAGTGCCTTATACTGTAGTTGTGCCATTTGATATCGCTAGTTTGTTATTAGAAGCTACTGTTCTTTTTATTTTAAAACTTAGTTGTGAATCCATTTAATTTGTTAGTGTTTATAACTTATTTATTTTCCATTTTTGTTTTCTTTGCTCTATTTATGTTGAAATACGACAAGATTTGCCGCCCCTCAAAATTTGTCCACCGCTAGGCAGGTACCTAGTCTGCCTATACGTAGATCCGCCTATGCTCATCGGATTACATAAAGTGGGTAGTAGCTTAGTAGGTCCTATACATTATATAACAATGTTTTTACTTTTAAAACGAATGAAAGTCAAAATTTGTCTACAGCAGAGATGGCCAATTTCTTTACGCTCGTGGGCCAGTTTCTTACTTAGACTGTAGTCTGTAGGCCGAAACTAAATGACCGGGTAAAGTATATTTAGAATATTTGCTTAATATAAATTTTTACTCCTACTGTCTACACTCTATACTAGCCTCTTGATTACCAATAGGTCTGCTGATTGTTATTGTAATACTTTTAAGTACATCAAAATCAGACTTTCATGAATCCTACTTGTATTTGTTCTATTATTGGTGCCTTTTCTCCTCGTCTTAAAATCACTATTCGGTAGTAAACTAACTAATAAAAAACGTAAGAAACCCTGCCCTGTAATTTTAGTGTAAAAATCTTAATAACTGGCGTGGAGATCGTCGTGTAAACAGAAATGCGACCTTAAAGAGTGAGTGACTTACCGAGGCCGGATAAAATACCTTCGCGGGTCGCCAGTTGGCCATCTATGATCATATTGTATTACTTTTTATTTTATGAAGCCATTATTGCTAGTACTCATAATTGGTAAATTATATTTTAAACTGCATTTTGTGAATAATCATTATTTATCTTTGTTGCAATTTAAACGGGTTTACGAGAGAGCTAAATGTGTAGTGACGAGCCTGGTGCACGTAATATATTTGGTTCGACTCATTTTCCCTGTTTGGTGGCTTTACCATCCGTCTCAGTGCCCTCTGATGGACGAAGGACTTAAAACGAAACAACGAACCAACCAACCAACCAATTCTATTAAACATATTTTCATTCGACACATTTGTTGCTTGAGGTGTTTAAATTTTTCTTGCCATTTTTTTGCCAAAAGCGCCTATTTTAGATCTGCGCCTATTTAGATCGCATCATTTCAGTTACTTATCTGTTGACTTCGCTACTGAAGATGCACCAAAACTCTCTGAACAGCTGCTGATTGTGTCGTTAAGAAAATGCCAGAATGGGCGATGATGATGTTTTAGAGTTGTTTAATCTCCTTCGTAACAGCGAAGGTCATGTGAAGGAGGGACTTACGGCTTTACATGGGATCTGAACCACGGGTCGCTACATCATTTGGACGCAGAAGATGGTTACCCACCCAACTATACTATACCAAGACTCAACGTCGTTTAACTTCGTGATATGTGCTCTGTGCAAAGCGGTCTTGCGACATTACCACGACGCAGCCCTGAAAGCGTGGCTTTATTTGTTATAATTGTTTCACTATAGTATGATTTTATTTTGATTTGCCATAACATTTTCTCTACTTACCCAAGAGGAGAAACAAATGCGTCTTCATTTTCAATTTTTTTGAGCTATAGCCACTCCTTACTTCTGTTTGTTATAAAATCTGAGTCATGAATCATTGACACTGGGTTCCTGAGCTACTCTGACGCGTTATAAATGAGTTCCTGAGCTACGCTGATGTGCTAGAAATGAGTTCCTGAGCTACGCTGATGTGCGGGAAATGACAAACTGTGAAGTTGAGATATAAAATCAGTATTTTCTTTCAAATCACGATCAGGGTCAGGATCTCAAGATTTTCTTTGAATCAGATCAGGAACAATGTCAGGATCTTAAATATGAATCAAATCCCCCGGATGTAGATTCAGGATCCGGATCTTTGTTCCACCGCTATGCTTCACGAAGAACCTGTTTCCTCACCGCGGAAACGGAAGTGAATTTATGAAATTTTCGTCTTGGTGGATTGCTGACGCCTAACTTTCTCCGGACACACACACACACACACACACACACACACACACACACACACACACACATATATATAACTAATTCGCATGGCTGCGATATGCTCTAATAAATTATATTTTAATGACTGACAAAGTTGATCTTTACGCTTTTCGGTAAAGATAAGGTGCTGTGAAAGTCGACTTAGCTTATTCCTTTTAAATCAAAACCAGCTGGAACTTAAGAAGGATTAACCTCTTCTTCTTCTTCTTCTTCTTCTTCTTATTCTTCTTCTTCATTTGGTTCTCACGAGGTTTTGGTCTTCATAAAACGTTGCCGACCAGATGTTTCGTAACATATATAATAAGCGCGCGAAAGAAGAGATGAGATGTGCTATTTCCCGCCAAAATGCTTTCCCTCACTTAATTTTGAACAAATTTCCGTCAAATTTTACTTGAAGTTATAAATAGTTATCGTGTTTTCATCCCCGAAATTAGAGAAGTATAAATACAATATTACAAGAGAGTATAATTAGTATTTGTATGTCAACTTGTCACATGAATCATAAAACATACATGCATGAGTGTGAAACTATTTGAAGGGCTGTTTCACATTTACTCACGTAATTACAAAGGCTGTATATGAATACGAATGCAACATTCATGTGTCATGTAACTGTCTTTCGGTATCACACACACACACACACACACACACACACACACACACACACACAAATATATACATATACATACAGTATATGATTATAACTTGGATTTTAATTCATGTGTCATGTAGCTCTCTGTCTAATGTCACACACACACACACACACACACACACACACACACACACACACACATATATATATATATATATATATATATATATATATATTAATGGTAACTTGGATATTAATTAATTTCGAAGACTTTGCTAAGTGTTCTTATCCTTCCCTCTCGTTGTTTCTGTCAAAAGACAGGAATGGTCTGAGACGCTCATTTGCTATGTTGCTGTCACTCAAATCTCTTCTCGGGCGCTCTCTCCTTCTCTTCAGGAGCTCAAATTGCAGTTGTAATTCTCTTTCTTCTTTTTAATCTACAGTAGGAACGCACATGCACACAGACGTTACCCATGCTTTTGTTTTGATGTGGGCCGTGTGCAGGGAGAGTTTTGTTTATGTGTATATGTACATATTGAGACTTGAATTATTATTATTATTATTATTATTATTATTATTATTACTATTATTACTATTATTATGATACCACAAATCGAATCTGTATGTATATCCGTCAAACCCAGGTTCAATGTTGAGGGATTCAGCGACATATATATATATATATATATATATATATAATATATATGAGCTAAATAAGTTAAAAGTCATAAATGATTCCATTTCTGAATGTAAATATAAATCTTTTCGATTTATGTGTCAAAAAAAGGAAAAAAAAAAAGAAAAGAAAAAATGAATGCGCTAAAAAAAAAAATATTGATTTATGCCCAATAGAGCTTGGAGTAGCGCGCAACATTTTCTTATACGGGGCTTTTAGTTGGCAGGCAACATATGGTGTGCCCATTAACACTCTTTGGCGATATATACCCACGCAAGAGAATTTTACCAAGACTTAAGTAATTTCTTTTCATTCGTAGTTAATGTGTATAGACTTTTGCTGAATATATATATATAATAATAATAAAATTTACTGAAATATATATATAATTTATATACGAATATATATATATATATATATATATATATATATATATATATATATATATATTATATACGAATATATATATATATGTGTGTGTGTGTGTGTGTGTGTGTGTGTGTGTGTGTGTGTGTGTGTATTTACTAAAATTTCTTCGTATTGTAAATATGTTTATAAAATTTATTTTCGTATTTGTTAAACCTTAACTATAATGGTTATTGTTGGAGAAAAGTTTTCTCTGAATAATTTTATGTTTATCATAAATTATAATATAGAAATATTTAAGACATGAAAATACATTTTGTTAAAAATATTAATTTACGGTTTCAAGTAGATTTGTCCTTCATAAGAACTGAACAAAATAATATAATATATATATATATATATATATATATATATATATATATATATAGATATATATATATATATATATAGATAAAGAGAGAGAGAGAGAGAGAGAGAGAGAGAGAGGTTTAAACACGCATCTAACTCCGTTAAAATAATCAGTATGGAAGTTAATATTATTATGTCACATCATTATGTAAATCTCTCTTCTTCTACTGCATTTCTTCAAGTTCATGTTGTGTATTGAAGTGAGATTGTGTAGTCAATCAGTCTAGCCTTCGTATTATTTAGTCTCTCCTCTGCCAAATTGGAGAGTCACACTCATTATTCATAAAAACATCGGAGTATAGAAGGAGATAAGATATTTTAAATAAATGGAAAAACTATAATTAAATATGTTTCTAGTTTACACACACACACACACACACACACACACACACACACACACACACATATATATATATATATATATATATATATATATATATATATACATATATATATATATATCAGAATTGCGTTACATGATTAAACTAATATACTATGAAAGCATAAATTTTCATGGCCGAGTCAAAGCTGAAATTTCTAGCTAAATCTCTGTAAATATTTTATTATATATATATATATATATATATATATATATTTCAATTAAATTAAAATATTACTTCCTTAAAAACGTTCCAAGTGTACGTATGGACGAAACGTCGAGTTATATACAAAGAACGTAAACACCTCCAGTTTTTATTAGGGGAAACGTCCTTCATAAAATTTTTTTTTTTTTTCAGTCGAAAAAGGACGATTCGAAAATGCAGTTAAAACTGACTTTCAATTTCACATAAATGTTTCAATTTCATAAACAAAATCGTACGAGATTTATTCCATTTTCTTCCCTCTTGAGTTCATAACTGCATGATGGTTTCCGTTCTCGATAACATTTGAAACATTTTAAGTAATTATAATTATTATATACTATCGATCTCTGTACTCGGGATACGCTCGTGCGTGAGTCACAAAGTTGGTGTGGTACAGTTTATCCTGAGCAGAATTGATGATAATGTAGTATATATAAAGTATTATAAAACATGTATTATTATTATTATTATTATCAATATTATTATTTTATCTTCACGCGTGCAAGGACAATACGACAATTTGCAACATACTTCACTAAAGAATATATATATATATATATATACATACATATATATACATATATATATATACACTAGTCTATATAAATGTAACCCATGCTACCTGTTACAGGAGAAAGAGAGCAAACATTTGCGTTTCTTCATAAGCAAAATATAAACTATTATTGGATAAACAATAAAAAAAATAATGGCTGAAAATAAAACACAAAATTAAAAATGCTTTTGAACATAATCAAAAAACAAATATCAGAACCTCGACACTCTAAAAACTAATTCAACCGAAATTAATCTAACCTAATCTAGCGTAACTTAACTTATGCTAACCTAGCCTAACCTATGCCAACCTCACCTAACCTAAACTAGCCTAGCGTAACTTAACTTATGCTAACCTCGTCTAACCTATGCTAACCTCACCTAAACTAACCTAATTTAGCGTAACCTAACTTATATTAACCAAGTCTAACCTATGCTAACCTCACCTAACCTAACCTAATCTAGCGTAACCTAAATTATACTAGCCTAGTCTAATCTATGCTAACCTCACCTAACCTAACTTAATCTAGCACGCAATATACTTGTCGACAGAATATCAAGTCAGTCAGATGTTGTAATCTCACATAATTATAGGCTTTAGTGCCGTATTTGCGATTCCAAGAATCTACATTAATGTGCGCTAAGTTATTTGCATAAATGATTATAGAATGTTTGGTATAACAATAAAAAATTGTCAAGATTTTCTCCAGTTTTGAACTTATCTTTGCAAGTGATGTTGTTACACTTTGTCAGGGATTAAAATTTTATATATATATATATATATATATATATATATATATATATATATATATATATATACAGGGTGGGCCGTAAGTTTCCATACATAGGAAAAATAAACATTTTTTTATGGACAACCATTTTATTTATATAATATGCTCTACATGGTTGCCATTGTTTTGAAAACACATTTCAATACGTGTTCCCCACTGTTGATGAACACGCATTAGCACAGTTGACGTTATGCTTGTAATGGCGTTGGTGATACGTTCCTTTAGATGATTTATGTCTCGTATCTTTTCCTGATACACCATGGCCTTCAAGTGCCCCCAAAGATAGAAATCAAGGGGGGTGAGATCTGGGGATCTGGGAGGCCACTCCACAGGACCACGCCGACCAATCCAAGCATCCGGAAACTACTGCTGATCCAAATACCGACGCACGTGAAGACCATAATGAGGTGGAGCTCCATCTTGCTGGAAGTAAACTGGGAAGTTACCTTCCTCGTTTAGCAGGGATGGGAAAATCTCTTCTTGCAACATGTTAAGATACCTTTCGGCATTAAGATTTCCACTGACAAAAATTGGTCCAATAATTCTGTCACCCCATATCCCGGCCCACACCATCACTTTACCGGCACCTTGCATCTTCGTCGGACTCAGCCAGTTAGGGTTAGCATTACTCCAATAACGTATGTTTTGCCGATTAACCTCTCCATTGACGTAAAAATTTGCTTCATCAGTAAACAAGATCTTAGTTGAAAAGTTTGCATCCTCGTTCACTTTGGTTAATGCCCATTCACAGAATTCCATCCGTCTATCCGGGTCGTCTTCACTCAAATGCTGTGCCATATGCAATTTGTATGGATGCCATTTGTTTGCTTTCAAAATGCGCCTGATACTCGATCTGCTGACACCACTTTCTGCAGACAACCGTCGTGTACTTTTTCTGGGACTCCGTGTAAGCGCTGTAAGTATCGTAGCTGTTGTGTCTTCATCGGTGGCTGTACGTCTTGGACCACTTCGCGGTTGATCTGCAACATTTCCAGTTTTCTGAAACTTGTTAATAAGTTTTGCCACAGTGTCGTGTGTGATGTTCGTTCCATGTTGTCTGTTAAAGTTCATTGCAACCATGCGACTGCTTCCCGACCCAGCCATCAGTATGATTTCAATTCGTTGCTCTTTCGTCAAACGCATATTCTTAGGGTATCTGAAACATAAAAACAAACGTTTAAATTTTCCTATGTATGGAAACTTACGGCCCACCCTGTATATATATAATGTCAACCATTTGATACCATATCATTCCAAATAATGATCGCATTACTGCATAAGCGTATCAAAAGTTTATTCATTGTTTTAAACAATTTCAGATAAAATAAAGAGATTTGATTAGAAAAGTAAAGAAAAATTTCACTATGGATATGAACTCTTAGTTCTAAGTATGACACGGTGGACTATTATAGGCTATATAATAAATTATAAATAAGTGTCAATGCAACTTCAACCTATTGATCGTTATAGAACCTTCGTATATACTGTACTTAAACCATCTGAAAGGGATTAGTGAATTAAAAAGATTATGTCAACCCTCCGAAATTACTTAATTATATTTTGGGAACTCTTAATGATCGCGAGGCCAAAAGGTACACCATAAAGAGGAGAGCTCCTAAAAGCCTTAAGTAGAAGTACCAAAACGGGCTTTTTGTAAATTTAACGTCCCAAGTTAGAAAAACTTCCTAAGAATGACCGTATAGGTTACAGTATATAGGATAAAAAAGAGAACCAGTAAGCTCCCGGTTAGTATCTATGTGGCTCCCAATATGGAACCTAATAATTCTTATAGGGACTTTTCATATTTTATTTTGACAAGTAATAGGAAACCAACCGTTTTAAAATTTTCATTTCATACGGCCATTATTGCTTCTAAATTGTAAACAAAAAGTATTCATACATTCATACAGTGTATGCATGATTTAAATCTAACCCAGTGGTTCCCAACCGTTTTTTAGGCCAGCGCCCCTTTACGTCCATCAATATTTGGTGGTGCTCCCTCATAAAGATAATAATACCGGGTGAGCGAAAAGTCCCTGTGCACCTTCCACTTCCAACACAGTACAGGTACAGGTTCACTACACGTCTTGCAGGTGCACAGGGACTTTTCCCTCACCCTGTATAACGAGATAAGTGATAAGTAATTTATTAATAGAAGGTAACAATTTTACAGTTTCCTAACGCTCCCCTAAGATTCTCAAACGCCCACTGAGGGGCGGTGGCCCCCACGTTGGGAACCACTGATCTAAACAGTTGAGAAACCTTATTATAGAAGCCAAATGTACGTAGTTAAATCGCGTAGCATCCATACAATCCACAATCTCAACTGTATGAGTGACAGGAGATTAGATGTGAGGTTGTTTTTTTCACTATTTTTTTTTATTAATCCTCTCCAAAGTTGTTTGAGTTGTTTGTTTAGTTAACAGCAAGAGCATACTTGTATATACAGTATGTAGCTATATATATAGTTGTCAAAGGAAGGTACCATGCCCTTTCCTTAAATGAATGACATATACATATATATAATTTTGAAATTGAATAGTGTACCTTGTGTGAAGAATATATATATATATATATATATATATATATATATATATATATATATATATATATATATATATATATATATATATATATACAGGGTGGGCGGAAAGTAGCTCCCTATTTTGGATTGGTAAAAAATACGTATATTATCCATTTATTTCAGAAGAAATAATATGAAAAGGTAGGCATACATGGTAGGTTTTCTCTAAAATTCAATGTGGGCTCCAACTCTTTCCACCAGCTTCTGGAGCCGCCCAGGAATGGCGTCCACTGACTTTAGCAGGAACTCCGGCGGGATGGAGGACATGACTTCCCGAATTCGGTCCTCCAGTTCTTCCAATGTCCTCGGTTTGGTGCGGTAGACTTCTTCCTTTACCCCCCCCCAAAGAAAGAAGTCGCACGGTGTCAAGTCGGGGCTCCTGGCTGGCCATTGATGTGGACCACGACGACCCATCCAACGCCCAGGGAAGTGGGCATCCAGCCACTCACGGACAACAAGAGCGAAGTGCGGAGGGGCGCCATCTTGCATAAATATCAGATCGTCGATGTTCTCCCATGTGCTGACAACCGGCCAGACCTCGTTTCGCAACATAGCAAGGTACCGCTCAGCATTCATGGTGTTGCGCAGAAGGAACGGGCCCACAACCTGATCTGAGGTCATACCACACCACACCGTTACACTGAACCGATTCTGCCGTTTTTCAGCGGTAACCGTGCGACTTCTTTCTTTGGGGGTGGGTAAAGGAAGAAGTCTACCGCACCAAACCGAGGACATTGGAAGAACTGGAGGACCGAATTCGGGAAGTCATGTCCTCCATCCCGCCGGAGTTCCTGCTAAAGTCAGTGGACGCCATTCCTGGGCGGCTCCAGAAGCTGGTGGAAAGAGTTGGAGCCCACATTGAATTTTAGAGAAAACCTACCATGTATGCCTACCTTTTCATATTATTTCTTCTGAAATAAATGGATAATATACGTATTTTTTTACCAATCCAAAATAGGGAGCTACTTTCCGCCCACCCTGTATATATATATATATATATATATATACACACACACTGTATATATAACTTTGAAATTGGATTGTGAAGCATGTGTGAAGAACATGAATATATTATACAATTATGAAAACCTAAATACCATTACTGAAGGAGAAGAAGGTAAAACTATATAAATCTTATATAGGATTCCAATTGTCGCCTATTCACTTCTTTCTAATATTTAAAAAGCAAAAACGACACACCATTCATTACAAACCAATTCTATTTGCAACATTTTGCACGGTTACGTCATCAAGTCCTGTCATCAAGTGAGCTACTTACTGCTATATTTTGGTGTTTTTTTTGCTCACATTTATATTCTTTCTTTTGCTCGTATTGTTCCCACGCCAAAGTACAGACATTATATTTCTATCAACTTGAACAAAGTCCTTTTGTAGTAGAATGTCACCACTCTTTCACTTTTTCCATTTGCTTGTATCGAATTTGTTTTGTTAAAACCTGTAATCATCTCGGCCGATTCTTTTTCAAAACTCTCTCAACGCGTCAATGATACATTTATAAACGTTTGCATATTAATTCCTCTTAACGCTTTAGATCAGTATATTATTACATTATAATTCTCCGTTGTTCCGTTGTATGAAGTCCGTTTTCGTGCAAAGGCTTCTTCTTCTTCTTCTTCTCTTCTTCTTCTTCTTCTTCTTCGTCTTCTTCTTCTTCTTCTACACGTTAACTATTCGAGGTGGGAAATTTAAATGTCAAAAAAGTTAAAAAAAAAAAAAGTGACAAAAAACCCGTTTATTTCTGGTTGCGAAGAAGGAGCAGCGCTTGATTTCGATATGTATGTGTATGCACGTAATTACCAAAACAATTAATTGTTTTTTTCCATCGCAATTTCGAACAAATGCTTATAATTATGTTTTTATATTAAGCAGTAAATATCTCGTTGCGAAGAGACCTTCTCATTAGATATAGCGGAACTGAATCCCAACCTTGTAAAGTTTGATTGAGACCAATTATAATGGCGAAGATCTTTCGTATTTGAAGGAGGGAAAAAATCACCACAAAAACTCGCTTTTCCCAACTTTCATGGCGATAGTCGATCTAAAGGTTAGGAAAGCTGGTGAAGTTTAATTCCTGTTTTTAAGTTCAATGAATGAACTGAAATCGGAGTTTAAATACTGAAATATTAATAACAAACGTATTATGTTGTTTGAATGTTAATGATTACTTGCGTGTTTTAAGTATGGGCTACGCACTCGCATATACTATAATATACATGACGTTTATATACTGTATATATATCCCTATATATACACACACACACACACACATATACAGCATATATATATATATATATATATAATATATATATATATATAATATATATAATATATATATATATATATATATATATATATAGTTGTAGCGGAAAATGTCACTTATAAGATTAAACTTGGTCAAAATGTTTAAAAAAGGTATTTTTACTGCCTCATAATAAACAATTTCACTTGAAAATTACCCTGTCGTTAACTTTTAATACGAATTAAAAATGCACGAACTAGTCCAAATAACTTGCGCAACCTCTGAACTTATCATAAACTTTATTATAATCTTTATGTCGTAAACATTCGGAGCATTTTAAAGAGAAGAGAGAGACTTTGGAAAAAAAAAAAAAAAAAATTACCGCCTCAAAACTGTACATCTAATTTTCCATATCCTCATTGATAAAGCTGTAATAAATTGCTAACAAATTGGTTAACAGATCTGGAGTGAGCAAAAACGATGAAGAGGAAACGGTAACGCCTATTGTGGTGCACCCTCCGGCTCTCAATTCCCATTATTAACAATTATATGTACATAAAAGTAATGTTCTATTTAATGGTTTCGCGATAGCTTGATATATGCTTCCTTTCCCCTCAATTGTGAAAAGTGTTTTGTTGATATTTTGAAGGATTCGTGTATATATATATATATATATATATATATATATATATATATATATATATACACACCAAAAGTTTGTTTTCACCGCGTATCACGAGGCATATTTAGTGTGCGGAGGAATTTTCGTTGCTCTTAGTTTGGCGTCTTATATATAAGATGTAAAGATATGTAAAGATGTAAATTTGATATATATATGTATATATATATATTATATATATATATATATATAGTTTACATCTTTTAATTTATTTCGTGGCCTTAATATTATATAGTATATACATTTAATTCATTATTAAATTGTTACGGATCATCATTGCTATAAATTCATAGTGCATAACGTACGCACATACACACAAATTATAAATTTATACCGGAAGTTATAGTACCCAAAATTACCCATATTACCAGCGCCGGTAACTCAGTGGGTAACACCATTTCTGTATAAGCGAAGACACTGAGGTCGGAAGTTCGACTCCTGGCGATGCTGGTAATAATAATTCAAGGGCTAGCGCAATGTGCCACATTAGTTTGCCTGAGCGATGTGCCACTTTCTGGCACTCCTAACTGGTTATTATATACTCATATTCCTTTGACATGAAAACCTTTTAAAATAAACAAGTCAACAAGAGATATACGAGTAAATATATTCACGTATCTTAGGAAATCTTATGAAACCTTATTTGATAAACAGTAATAACAACAGTAATGTTATAATGTTAATTTATTTAATAATTAATTTATTTAATAATAATAATAATAATAATAATAATAATAGTAATAATAATAATAATAATAATAATAATAATGAAATTAATGTATTATTTAGAGGCTTTTCTTGTGGCTTTTGCGTCCTTTAAATCAGGATAAGAAGAGAGTAAGCTCTTGAAAGCGTCGACTAAA
>JAJOZX010003623.1:105000-175000 GCA_023014485.1 Bathynomus jamesi | reverse complement strand
CTACATTTTTTTTTTGTTTCCAAAACTTTCTGGACGTCTGACAACTAGTTATATACTGTGCATAGCTGATGTGAGAGCCAAAACCAGCGGAACATTCTCCGAATACGATATAGAATATATATACACGGTGAACCAAAAGTAGGTGGACAGTAGGTTGAATACGGTTTGTGTTATATTATATTATAACTATGGTGTTCATTATAACTATGGTGTTTGTGTTATATTATATTAAATATATATAACTAAATTTATTTAAATTTTATTTGTATTATAGTATACAAAAAAATTAAATATGTATCTCAAAATAAACGTTATCATTACTGTCCACCTACATTTGGTTCACCCTATATATATATATATATATATATATATATATGTGTGTGTGTGTGTGTATGCTGCGCGGTTTTATCTACCGCACGATCTTCATAGGGATGATCACTAAGGACTCAGGAAATTTCTTAATGGTCCTAGTCAGTCGGTTGTTGCAGGAAGCGTCGAGTCCGTAATTTGCAAGCAAATAGAGTTAACTCATTGTATAACTGGATTACCCTTGGTCATTTTTCTTTCTTATGCGTATAGTTGAGGATGCTACAAAACACCGGGAATGTTCTTAATATTTACTTCAAAAGTTCAATAAAACTTAAATTCTTGAGTACGAGATTCACTGCACAGTTCGTGTTCATAAGTTTATGAAGTATAATGAAGATAAACAGTTAATGAGGGTACTGTACAACCCGGTATGATACTCCCCGAATGATGTGGAAGAGTGAGGATGAGTATTAGTTTAAGATTAGTTAGAAGCCGTGTAAAATTGCGGGTGGTATTGACGTGTGAAAAATGAAAAAGATGTGGTACTTTAGAACAGCCTAGGCCCTAGGATAGTCTTGCTATGGGGTTTACTTCAACTTGGGAAGTGAGTATTCACTTTCATTAGGGATAGTAAAAGTAATCGAATCACCTGCGTAGTTGAACGGAGAGTAAAAGAGTCAAATAATTGACACGGACAGTTTGGACGAGTGGATTTTAGGGTAACAGAGATTGCCGTAGTTTTTTTTGTTTTTTTTTTAAATTTAGAAATAGATAGCTGTTGTCAAAAAACAACAGAAATATTAGAGATTAAATTCCGGCTTCTTGTGCTGCCCTGGCTTTAGCCTTGGTTCAACCGATAGTTCCACGGAAGGTGGTGGAACTGGTGGTGGTCAGTCGATGTGTTCAGAGTATGCCGACGGTTTTTCTGGTCGGCGTATCTGGTGAGGTGGGTGTGTAGCGTATGTAGGAGGGTTGACTAATGGAGGTGGCGCAAACAGAGTTTCTTCGGGTTGGATGGTGGTGGCGTGGAGGCTTTATGCTTTTAATTAAGCATTTGTTAATTTCTTGCTGTTTAGGTTAACGCCGATGTTGGGTTTGGTCCATTAGGTGAGTTTGTCGGTTAAGATATCAGCGAGTTTCATTGAAGATTTGGAAGGAGTGTCGAGCCAAAGCCTCATCATAGCCTTGAACCAATTGAAGGTATATTTCTGGTTCAGCAGCAGGATTTGGGAGGTTATGGTGGAGTTTGACATCATAATAATACAATTTAAAATGAGGTGTATCATTTACAAATTCATTATAGGTGGTGTTCACTGCCCATTTGGCCATGGAGAGACATTCGTCCCAATTACGTTGATTTTCGTCCACTTGATGTCGCAGGACACTTAGAATCTTGGCGTTCTGTCTTTCGACCAGGTCGTTTCCCGAGGTTATGAGAACTTTCTGGATGCGAAGTAGCTTGCACAAGTTACTGAACATGGCAGAAGTAAACTCACGGGCGTTGTCCGAAATTAAAACGGATGGGGTTTTGTGTCGCTGGATTATTCGTTCGAGTAAACACTTTGCAACAATTTCGGAGGTGTGTGCAGTATTGGCACTACTTCGTTGTACCTGGTGAAATGGTCGGTGAAAACAATACGACTTGGGATGAAGGGACCAAGCACATCCATGCATACTCGTTCCCAAGGTCTTGTAGGAACGGGGTAACTGTTCATGTGTAGGTGGGGGTGCTCCCTTGTGCTTTGCACAGGAAAGATACAGCTCATAATGTTCAATTACCTTCGTGCGCATTAATGGGAAGTAATACCGCGCCTGGAATAATTTCAATGTCCTTTCAATTCCAGGGTATCCAGCACAGATGCTCTCATGGCAGAATTTAATTGCCACGTCTTGGAGTTTCTCGGGAACCTCCGCCACGTATTTTTCAGGGAAAATTTGGTAATACAAAATTTGATCCTGGAGGGTATTCAGCTGGTGAAGTTTCAAATTTGGTTGAGTGGTTAATTACTGAATTAAAATGGAAATGTGAGAATCCTTACGTTGCGCCTCGAAGAGTGCGTTTTCATTGAAATTGGGGAGCATGAGTGCCGGACCAAACAACAAAAAAAACAAAAAACTTAGCATTTTCACAATGAGTGGGAGGAAGATTATTTTTTCACAATGGTAGATTCAAAGTACGTGTGTTTGATTTGTCATTCGACCATAGCTCTTGCTAAGAAGGGAAATGTTGAGAGGCATTTCAAAACTGTTTATAAAAAATATGATACCGACTTTCCAACCAAAAGTGAACTGCTCAAGACGAAGATGAAGGAATTGAAGTCTCAGCTTGCTGTCCAACAAACCATATTTATTAGGCCCATCGAGAAATCAAAGGCAGACACAATTGCATCCTTCCGTGTGAGTCACGTGTTAGCTAATTGTTCTCTGAATATGATATACAATATATCGGGTGGCCCATAAAAAACACCTTGAGATTTGAACATCAATAACTTCAAAAATATGCAGTTTACACTTCCAAAATTTACAAAACTTTTACCTCAATCTATTGGTAAGCTATCGTACAAATTTCAGACCTCTACATAAAATACTTTTTCCACAGCTGAGGGAACAATGAGATATTGTGAAAAAAACGAATATCATAAACTGAAAATATTTTATTATTCACATCTTATCAACAAATATGATCAATATGTCCGCCGTCCTGCTTACAAACTAATCTTAACCTTTTCTTCCACGACATGATACATTTTCTGATTTCTGCTAATGTTATTTTGTCCTAACATTCGAGTATTTTTTTCTTTAATTAAATTTCTCTAAACTTTTCTGTTTGACCTTCATAAATCTTCTCTGCTAGAGTGTTCCATATGCACTAATCCATGGGATTGCAATCAGGTGATTGCGGGGTCCAGTCGTTTTTTCTAATGAAGTTGACTACATTCTGTTGTAGATAATCCTGTGTGAACTTGATAGTATGAGCTCTAGCACCATCTTGTTGGAGTATGAAATCGTTTCCATAATACAGACGCCGACAATCAGGCAAAAGATTCTCCTCTAAGAGATTTACATAGGTTTCTAAATTAATTTTTTTTATTTTCTGAAATGAAATGAATTTTCGTCTTTCCATTCCACGATACACCCGCTAATACCATGATTTTTTTCGAAAACCGACTTATCTGGTGGTAAAGTCTCGTTGGAGGAATGTCTTTCTTACGCCAACCATAAACAACATCGTTCCGGGAGTTTCGAGCAATCTCGATGGTGAAATCTTTTTCATCTGTAAAAACTATTTTTTTAACATCAGTGGACGAAAATGTATCAAGCAATTTTCTACAACGAATTTTTCTTTTAGCTCTTACATTGCTGTCACGTCTTGAAACACGGATCCTTTTAAATGCTTAAGTCGTACCGTTCTCTGCATTCTTTGTATGGAACTTCGACTGATACCTAAATTTCTTGCAATTTTCCTCTGAGAGCAGTGTGACCCAGGTCGATCCTCTTGAGATAGGCTCATCATTTCGATCATTGCTATATTGTCTTGAGTGTAAACTGTTTTAGGCCGATCACTTCCACGCTTCCTTGCCGTCGAACCGGTTGCTTTAATTTTTTTAATTATTTTAGTCACAGACGTAAGATTACAAGTTATTCCTGGAAATTCCCTCAAAATTCTTGCCCCAGTCCATCTTTTTTCCAAGAAACACTTTTCAATCACCGCTTTTCACCGTTAGTTAGAACCATAATTTGAAGGGTAAATTTAAAAAACAGTATTTAAGATGGGCGTAGCCTATATCATCTGACGTTTTTCAGAAACTAACAGATTATCCATAGGCTAAGGAAACTACTACAAGTCTTAGAATAGTTGCCAGGTACAGCTATACACATTTAGGATTTAGGATATTCGTTTTTTTCACCATACCTCATTGTTCCCTCAGATGTGGAAAAAGCATTTTATGTACAGGTCTGAAATTTTTATACTGGCTTATCAATAGATTGAGGTAAAAGTTTTGTAAATTTTGGAAGTGTGAACTGCATATTTTTGAAGTTATTGATGTTCAAATCTCAAGGCGTTTTTGGGCCACCCGATATATATATGTCGTGCGGGCTTTATCTACCGCACGATATTTATAGAGATGATCACTAAGGACTCAGGAAATTCTTATTGGTCCCAATTAGTCGACTGTTGCACGAAACGTCGAGTCCGTAATTTGCAAATAGAGTTAACTCATTGTATGACTGGATCACCCTTGGTCATTTTTCTTTCTTATGCGTATAGTTCAGGATGCTACAAAACGCCGGGAATGTTCTTAATATTTACTTCAAGAGTTTGATGAAACTTAAATTCATGAGTATAAGATTCATTGCACAGTTAGTACATAGGTTTTAGAAGTAAAATTGAGATAAACATAATTAATAATTTTACAGTATAAAGTCAAAGTTAGTTTCTCTTCGTTGTCCTCTTATAATTATGACTTAAAATTTATTGCTTAATAGAACACAACACGTTACGGTAATGGTATTGTAAAATGAGTATGGCTCCTTTTATAAGGCAAATTTTTCGTACCAGAGATAGTTATTACGTCATAACTTTAACGGGGGAAGTAAAAAATGTCACGGGTCTTTTCACAGAGGTGCTTCAATCACAAGCTGAATTTTCGGGCGAAGAACAAAGGGAAAACACTCTCTCGAGGCTATATGAACTTGGGGAGGCCGGTGGTGATTGATATAGTTCAGAGACAACTATTAGGCGGTTCTTTTTTCGTTATCGGCCTGATATAACAGTGCCGAATAAAGTGGAGCGATATAACAAACCTGAACTTTTAATTGGTAAGAACCTGCATGGAAATTAACCAATCGAAGCACGAGTAAGGTCATGACTTGAAACGAACGTAAAGGAAGGACCTTTGCCATAGAATTTGACATTTGAAAAGAACCAGATGTAGTGACTGAACCTCGAAAAAATAAACAGGGAAAACATGTCAAAAAAAAAAATAACGAGTTCGAACTGTAAAGTTTACGTAATCAACATAGAATGGTGGTGGTGGTTGGGGGAGGGGGGGCGTAGAGAGAATTATGGAAATTGTGGTGAGCACACGGAGATATTGTAAAATTTTAGGATATTAATTAGAGTTATTCTATAAAACTAAATATTTATTATAAACGAAGTTATTAGACACATGAACTTTATGACTATTGTGATATATACACAGTATACTGTATATATTATATAATATATATATATATATATTATATATATATATATATATATATATATATATATATATATATATATATATATATATACATTTCAACTGCAAAGAAACGCAGTATAATTAACGTAAAGAACGACGCTTGTATAGGAGAACATTCCGCGCAAGATGAGGAGGGAGAACGAACAAATGAAAAAATGGTGTCTGCGCGTATGTAGGAGAATTACGACTTCTGATTGAGTGAGGACCATGGTGTAGTGGTTATCATATCTGACCGGCAATCGGAAGATCCCGGGTTCGGTTCCCGGGTGGTTACCTCATTTTTTCATTTGTTCGTTCTCCCTCCTCATCTTGCGCGGAATGTTCTCCTATACAAGCGTCGTTCTTTACGTTTATATATATATATAATATATATATATATATAATATATATATATATATATATAAATGTAAATATATGGCAATTTCTTTTTGTATGGAAGAATAAAAAAAAAGATTCCATTGTTCCTCAAACACACATTCTTCGAATCGAGGTTAAGTAAGAGCTTCTAGATTGAAAGTTTGGGAGAATTCTCATGCAGGAAGGATTGCAAAGAAAATATTTAAAGTTCTCCAGTTTTGAAGGGATGGGAAGGCTTCAGTTTTCTGAAATGAGTAATTATTATATGATACATGTTGCAAAGTTTAGAATTGTTCAGTTGCATAAGAGCGTTTACACTTTTCTTTTGTCTGTCCTCGCAGCAAGAAATTGGAGGTTCAATAAACGTCATTCATGCTGTTTAATAAACGTTTAATGTTTAATAAACGTCATTCACACACACACACACACATATATAAATATATATATATATATATATATATATATATATATGATGCAAACCAACAAGGAAAAAAAGAAAAATGATTCCAAGGCCTTTCGTGTATTCAGAAGTACACCTCGTCAGGGAATGACGAGGTGTACTTCTGAATACACGAAAGGCCTTGGAATCATTTTTCTTTTCTTTGTGGGTTTGCATCATTCTTCATTTCACGTTTAATTGTGAAATTCATTCCACTCACGTGCTGTTTGTGAATTGTTTGCATATATATATATATATATATATATATATATATATATATATATATATATATATATATATATATATATATATATATATAATATATATATATATATTATATCAGTAATTTTTAAAGATTTTTTATATAATGAAATATTGTAAACAAAAGGAACTACACTCTAATTACTGTTACGCGTAACTCCTGCATAACATATGCATATATTTTTTGTCAGTAACTGTGATGTAAATGTAACTTCACTGAACGTAACGTTGCTGTAATTTTTTGTAAGTAATTTTTATGTAACTTTTGCAAGCGTAAATTTCTCGTAACAAATGTGTACTTAAAATAGGGTTACTAGACGTCCGGCAAAAGGAGGACATGGTCTCCTTTTCAATTTCATGTCCTGTGTCCGATAGGCATTTTAAATATGTTGATGTTGTTCGGCTTTTTACTTAGATATGATCTGGACTTAAAATAAAACAAACAATATTTTCAAAGACAAACAAACCCACAAAGCGGTAAAAAGAAACTTAACAATCATACATGACGTAAACAGTGTTTAAAAATGAATAAAAATATTAATTAAAGAAAAATAAGATTATACAGGGCCTATAGATCCGTACAATACTGAAGAATACATATACTGGGTCAATCCCAGAATAGGCACCTGATGTACCTCAATCCCAGATGAAGCACCTGCGTTCAACCTCAATCCCAGAATAGGCACCTTGCAAGGAATTAAATAAAAAAACCCTGATGATTACAAATTTATTGTTTATACAAAGTTTATTACAAATGTAATAAAGGCAAAGTTATAAAAGGTTTAAAGTGGTTTAATGAATAAAGAAAAATTTTAGATATTATAAATTCCTGCAATATGAGCCCGAATGTTTCTGAATCCATCTGAAGCAAATCTATCTTGCCACATAAATTGGTATAGATATAGGTTAGGTTAGGTTAGGTTAGGTTAGGTTATAGTTGATTTTTTAAATATTGATAAAAACAATGAAATTATATCTCTAAAAACTGTTTATATTTTTTTCTCCTCAATCCCAGATTAAGCACCTGTGTTTTGCCTCAATCCCAGATTAAGCACCTAAAAATGATTTCAGGTGCCTATTCTGGGATTGATCCCATATACTCGTGTATGTATATATATATATATATATGTGTGTGTGTGTGTGTGTGTGTGTGTGTGTGTGTGTGTGTAAAAGCAGCATTGAACATTAAACATATTTTGTTCCCATATTTTAAAAACTTCAGGGCTACATAATTATTATATATATATATATAATATATATATATATACCTTTAGTAACCTTTGGTTAGCTTCCGCCCGAATTGTTCATTCTGACGAAGGTCAAGCTTTTCACTCCACCTTAGACCTACAGTTTAACGTGGAATCCGAACCACGCCCCATCAGCAGCCCAGCGTCTTAACCACTAGGCCACCTAAGGTACCCATTTATCTACCAACCACTTTCTTTATTGTGTGGAAGGATGAACAGCTGGGTTTTGCTGCGCGCCGGCTGCCGTCGGGTCTCGAACCCGGGGCCGATGGATTCGTCGTCAGCGACGCTAACCACTACACCATATATATATATATGTGTGTGTGTGTGGTGTGTGTGTGTAAAAGCAGCATTGAACATTAAACATATTTTGTTCCCATATTTTAAAAATCTTCAGGGCTACATAATTATGTCAGATATAATGTTGGATTATGATCTATATATATGACTGAAGTTAAATGAAAGGCAGAAATTACAATTCAGAACTTGACTTAGGAAACAGAAAATATTTTATGAAGGAACTTCAAAAAATATCGTACAATGACTCGCATTACTAAATTTAACAATATCACATTTCCAAATTTAAGTTAAAGAAACTCCGGAGCTTTTGAAGAATAGGGACTCCAGCCTTCTTTAGTTAGGCTTATAAGGCTAACTAACGAAAATATCACGACCTAACCTAACCAAGCGTTAGGTTAACTGTACGCCCTTGACTATTGGTTAGGTCATGATATTTTCGTTAGTTAGCCTTATAAAGCTAACTAAAGAAGGCTGGGGTCCCTATTCTTCAGTAGCTCCGAAACTCTGAACACGCTTTGGTATACATTAATTTAGATTGAAATTTGTATGTAACCGAACTTAAATGTGTATTTATTACTTTATACTTAATTTGCTCTATTCCGTTAAACTATTTCATATAACAGTGAGAGAAGTTTATAGTATAAGACAGCTAATTATAATGTACGCCATAATCAACCCTACTTTAAATTAATTTCTAGAGAGTAATCATCCATGCACTTCCTCATGTAAACCATGAAGTGACCGAAACGAGACAAGCGCTCGTGCGTAGAGAGAACAGCTCTCAAAAATACATCCGAAGATATATTTTTTCAGAGTAAAGATATAATATAGATTCTTCACTAATGAAAAAAAATCATACTATGTAATGAATACTCAAAAAATACATTTCATACACTCCTTTTAGCGCCATCTTTATTTTTGTCTTACGCCTGGCACGTAAATATTAACACAGGTTTATATTTCATTGTAAAATATAAGCACTGAAATGGGTTCACAGTTACCTTATTTGGATCACCTGAAGATCAGAGCCCCCAGCCTTCTTTAGTTAGCTTTATAAGGCTAAGTAACGAAAATATCACGACCTAACCTAACTAATCGTCATGGGCGTACAGTTAACCTAACGATTGGTTAGGTTAGGTCGTGATATTTTCGTTAGTTAGCCTTATAAGGCTAACTAAAGAAGGCTGGTGGCCCTGATCTTTAGGTGATTCCCTTATTATAATTAGAATCTCAGTTTCATAATATACGATAAAGTATATACTATGCATATTATATAAGACAAGTGGGAATTTATAGGTTACTAACAAAGGTGGGCCCTGCGGTGCTGGGGAGTCAATTATTCAGTCAATAAAACTATAGAAAAGAACGCAGCCATGAAAATCTTAAGCTTCACAAATCTTGATACAATGGGTTCGAATGTGAAGCTAAAGATTTTCATTCCTGCGTTCTTTTCTATAGTTTTATTGACCGAATAATTGAACCTTCAGTAACTGGGGGTCAGTTATTCGGTCAATAAAACTATTGGATCACCTGAAGATCAGGGACCCCAGCCTTCTTTAGTTAGCTTTATAAGGCTAACTAACGAAAATATCACGACTTAACCTAACCACTCGTCAAGGGTGTATAGTTGACCTAACGATTGATTAGGTTAGGTCGTGATATTTTCGCTAGTTAGCCTTATAAGGCTAACTAAAGAAGGCGGGGGGCCCTGATCTTCAGGTGATCCAAACTATTTCAAAGAACGCAGCAATGAAAATCTTAATGTCCTAGAGTAAAAAGTTGAAACAAAACAAAACGCATTTATTCTATGTTCAGAATCGCTTAATAGTAAATACAGGGTGTCTACAGACGCACAGACGTCTTTTTATTTATAGGTTATATTTATGTGGAGGAATCCATATAATTTTCATTGTTAAAACGTTCGGACAAAGTTACGCAATAAGAGGATGTAATGTAATGATTGGGTTGTTTAGCCTCGTTCGCAACATCTAAGGTCATATGGCGGAGGGGACCTACAGTTTTACACAGTCTGGACGCAGCGAACGGTCTCCCATCCATCTACTATCCGACCTAGTGTCGCTTAACTTCGCTGATCAACGGGAAGCGATGTTACGACATTGGATACGACGTAGCTCGCAATATGAGGAAAACGCAGCTACAAAAGTTACGGAATTGTTACGGAACGAAATATTGGATAAGGGTCTTATTTCCTTAACAACAAAAAAGTTACGGAACGAAATAGAGGAAAAAAAAAAAAGAGTCCTACATTTGTTAAGGCTGGAAAAGTTACGCTAATGTTGCACCCTGAATTTAGTGTTACAAAAACGTTACGTTAAAATGTGTAACTGACGTGTAACTTATATGTAAAATTTTTAGGAATGTATAAAACGATTTATTTTATGTGCCGTATTATACAAATACTATGTTTGAAAGTATAAATTGGCGTTTCCAAGGATTTGCTTTGGAGCCTTTTTTCATATGATTTTTATTATTAAAACTTATTCAATTTTTATATACTTTGAAAACAATACACGCTAACGTTTAATGCCACTGTTTGAAACAGACTAGGAATATGTCACCACACGCGTAACGGGTCTATTTTTGTGAAATTGTAGAAATGCCCCAAAAACTTCCCATTTTATTTTAAGAAACTTTTCATACCAAAAAACGTATAAATTAGTTCTTAAAAGATGATAATATACAGTATATACTGTGTATATATACAGTACTGTGCAAAAAGTCTGAGACCACCCAGCATTTTATCATGCAATTAGCGATACGAATTCAGTAAAGTAATTTTACCGATTATAAACCATTCTTTGTTGAAATGGAATCCAAAATATGCGTATTCTTAAAGGAACATATCTACAAAGAGAATGGAATTGTCCTTTAAACCTTAAACGTATCTCATGTCAAATTTTAGGAAAGCGTACTCGAACTCTCTGTCGGGTTTTATGCTGTTTCGCGCATGTTGACGTTCACAATCAGGCGGTTTTTTTTAAGTACGTTCATCAGTACTCTCTGGAAAAATTACAGAGCAAACTTTTAAATACTGATAAAAGCCAATATTTTACTCTGTGAAACAGTACGTGCAATTTTCATGCTACTGAAATTTAATAATGCGTTTCTCTACCTCCACGTATGAAGTGGGGCTCCAAAACGCACTATTTCGCTTGAAGTAAAGCATGCTGTAATAATATTATACAAAGGTGGCTACTGGCTACAGTCAGTGGGAAATTTGTTAAAAAAACAAAGGCTTACAATGAAATTGGCACAACTGATGATATGAGTAGAGGTGGAGAACCATCAAAGCCATCATAATCTGATTTTGAACAAGTGAAGTTTAAATTACCAAGTGGCAGACGTAAATCCAGCAACTACCTTGCTGCAAAACCGCAGGAAACTACTGGGGGTCAAATATGACTCATCCACAATCAGAAACTGTGGCACGAAGGGTTAAAAGCGTTCGTTGAGTGGGTTTCAGTAAATGTTAATTACTTTTCTTCGTTACCTTTACGACAAAAAGTTGTTTTTACTGCAACACACTTTTTTAACTTTCCTGCTGCAGTATGTATCTGAGTGTGAATGATTCAACAATGATACTCCATATAATATATATATATATATATATATTATAACATTGTATATCCGAAAGACAGGATATGACCACTGAACATAAAATTATGTCAGAGTCATAGAAGGACACCCTGAATACTGTGTAAATTTAATTCCGTACTAAACTGAACATTTCTTTCAAAAGTGACCACATCAAAGTATTCTGTATACAGTATTATGAATAAAACCTAACTTAAATTATTTTATTTTATTATATCTATTGTACATCAGCGAAACGTTACCTCAAGTAGACGCGAAATAATTAACATTTTTGTGAAATTTTGGACATTATGATCAGTACAGAAGTTCTCCATATAAAAGAATAAAGTTGTCACCACATTTGTTTACCCTTTTTCTTTTGTTCATTCTCTCTTACTGTATATAATAATAATAATAATAATAATAAAATAATAATAATAATAATCAGTCAGGATGGCCAGAAACTGATACAGGGCTGAAGCCAAATTAATACGGCCCATTGCGATAGCCTCTGTGTATTATTATTATTATTATTATTATTATCATTATTATTCAGAACTCATAATTGAACACTTAATTCATTTATAACTATTTGTTGATATTTACCTTTTTCTTTATGCAGGAAGGAGAGGCTAAGGGCAGATGCCCGCAAAAGCGCTCCCTCTCCCCTATAGAAGAAGAAGAGAGCCAAAATCAAAACCTACTCATAAATTTCCACTTGCTGCTATAACCAAACACTAAAACAGAAATTTATACTCTTCAAAAGTAAATTAATTAGTTTCATAGAATTAATTATCAAGAATATATTTTAATAGCAAATATTATCATTATTTATATATCTTTACTTTTACAGTAAAGCAAAATTTGATGAAATTTTAGACTTTCAAATATTAGATTTACTTTGCCAGAGTCTCTTTTACTCTCTTTAAATGAACGAACAATGCTCACGTTGAATTTATTTTACAAGTTACTTTACTTTAAGCCAAGTTAGCCATGGAAGGCATAAAACAATGTTTATTTAAATATATTTTATTATATTTTCATTCGTGAGCTAAGCATTGTCTTAAAACTGGGATGAGGAACTGTTTGAGGTAGCTATATCCGGTCATATTCTGTCATATTTGATTACCGGTGACACATTACATTGTAAAAATGTTATTTATAGAAAAGAGATCATCATACTTAAATGCACTAACTTCCTAATATTCGATAACCGGTTTAGTATATGCAAGTTCTTTGAAACTAGTCATGCAGACATAACGTTACCGGAACATGATGTAAAGTTATCTTACTCCAAGTATTTTAGACCTAAAACTTAGCTTCCTCGTCTGTTATGCTTTTACTAAAACTAACAAGTTATATTCTTCCGCCCTTTTTATACTCTTTTTCTATTGGTACTTCACTTTTTTAACCCGTTTTCCTAGATTCATTCCTGCAGACTGAGAATTTTCACAGGATCGAAAGTGGGCGTTGATATAATTACCATACCAAGCCATTCGCACTCTTGGAGACGATGAAAAAAAGAACGAATAGAAATTTGTGCGTAACTGCGTATTACTAAAAATTGTGCAAAATGAAAGCTAAGTTTGTCACTCACTTACTAATTCATTAATTCTCTATGGAAGGTCCAAAAATAATTGACTACAGTCTAGCTTTTTAAATAGGAATTATTATGTGAAATGGTTGCCCAAAGGCACAAACAAAGTATACATTTACGTAAGTTGAAAAGAATTGAAAAAAATGGACCTATAGACAGTTCAGTCGACGGGAAATTTCATCAGCTCTCTAATAACCAAACTTCACCTAGTCTAACCTATGCTCATCTAACCTAATCTAACCTATGTTCATCTAACCTAATCTAACTTAATTTAACTCTTTACCGCATGAATTTTTTGTAGGGTTAAGTTATGAATGCGTGCATTTGACAGGTTACAAATTCGTCCTTTTATGCAGTAAAGGGTTAACTTAATCTAATCCTAAAAAGCTTGTCGATAAACTGTCATGTCGACGAAATATCGTCAGCCCGAAAAGGCTCACAAAAGAATAACTTCGTTCACGAGAGTTTCATCGACACTAACAATTCAACCTAACCTGACCTAACCTATCTTAATTGGGCCTAATCTAACCTGATCTAATTTACCTCAAAATATGTTAACCTAACCTAACCCAACTGAATCCAACTCTCAAAATCGTTTCGGTAAAATGCCTGTTCGAGAAATGTCACCCGTACGGTCGTAATCAAAAATATCGTACATAGAAGTCAGTCATAAAGAATCATAAAAAAAGTCATTTATAAAAATCGTGTATATGCGACAAGCATTTTGCCAAAAGTAGTCATCGAAGGTCTTGCGGTCCTCCGTCTGGGGATGAGAAACGCAAACAGGGCCTCGTTGGGCGCGTGTGAGTGTCATCATGCATTCAGAGAGCGAGGAACGATGTCGACGTCCAATGATGGATTGAGGCAAAGTCGGAGACGAGACGAGCTATCGAAAAGCGCTGACGAAGCGAGGCGACACGAACGCCCAAATCTACATTAGGAGGCAGCTGGTGGAAGACACCTTGTCACTCGGATTAGAGGAAGGACAGAAACAGAAGGGAAGCAGACGCGAGGGGGGGGGAGAGAAGTCTCAAGCCGAGATAAACGGCAAAAGAACTTCTGAGAGCGTTTATTACCACCGACTTATTTATACAACGAAGTATTAATAATTTGTAGTTCTAAAAATAATGTTCCATTAAGGTTCTCATTTACAGTATTTACTGAGACGGGATAATCTCATTTGAATAACGTACCAAATATGCAGAGTGAGTCAAAGTCACTGAACACTTTTGGTATTGATAAAATACCAAAAGTGTTGAGTAACTTTTGTGTATATATATATTATATATATATATATATATAATATATATATAAACTTGGTTGACAAACATTGGTAATGTTCAGATAGTTTCAGTGACAAAATAATCAAGTATGACATGTAAGAGACATTTGATGGTGAAGCGAAGGAGAGACGAGAAATAATGTCTCTCAGACACGGTTAAACTACAGTGAATATTAACAATATGACTTATGATGATGTACAAATCAAATTAAGAAATACTTAATAATAATAATAATAATAATAATAACAAAAAAAATAGACACATTCTTTAAATGTGAAACATATTCACATCATTTTTACGTTTGTTCATTGTAACGTACGACGATAGGAAATACCATGGTTTCAGTCTACAGCAGTGGTTGTGAACGCAATTCATTTAATTCATAGGGGATTGTGTTTCATGTTACAAGTTTAAGTTCACAGCATTTGTTTTCCTTTGAATTTTAATGGTATTTGAATGATTTACTCTGAAAGCGTTTCTTCTGATAGGATAATATTGTATGATTTTGTGAACGTACTCGTATTCATTCTTTGAATATAACCTATTTTCAAATTTAAAATGTCAAAGAACGTTTAAGCATTAACCTTTTAATGCCAACAAAGGAGTCTTTTCCCATGAAATGAATAAAATCGTCTGGCGTTAACCAGAACAAACTCGGTAAAGCTCACGCTGGATGACAGATAAAAGAGTAAGCAAGATAAGAATCGAAATTAACGAAAGTTAATATGCAGTTAATATGATTTGAGACCTACTCATTAATCCCATAGAATTAATTTATAGATCCTATTTTCTATCAGTTTATCAGCAGTTGGATAACTGAGGTCTTTAAAGAGTTTATAACGACGCATAATACGTTGCCTTTCAAATATTTTTCGTCTAAAACACGATATCTTCTCGGTATAACTCTTCGTACGTTAAAAGATGAATGTAGCATAAACGTACGTATATCATGTAAAGATGAAACAAGCATTTCTTCATATATATAAACAGTTAACAATGCATTACTATCATTATAATGACGCTTCTCAAGGCATAATCGGATCACTAAAGATTTTCCCTTTCGTAATTAATTTAAAATATTATGAAAATAATGTCCCATTTCGCAAACAGTGGTCATAAATGTTTCTTCACTCCTTTTGAAAACCTTCTTGTTGATGTCTCTCTTCGTTTGGTAGATGGTTTTGCTCAAACGCGAAACTATGAGCGTTATTTTTCTTTCTACAGAATTCTTCATTATAGGTTTAAATTTCAACACTGCGCATTTATCAGTATACCCTGAATGAGACAGATATACATGTGCACGAGTATATATTTACATGGCAGTTGCCATCAAAGCAACTCCAAAATTTCTAATAAACAAGAAATAATAAATGTAAATGAAATTGTTTTAATTTTTCTGTTGTATAGATTTTACCTTATTCTCTATGTGTACTCCTCATTTTGTACTTTAGGTCTACTTTAAGCAATGCCTATATTATTTTCTGTCTAATTATACTCTTGGCACCTAAGGGAGATCTATTGTATTTCGTATATGCGTGCATAGATAGATAAACAATATATCTATACACCAAATGACTGTATTGATACAGTGTATATCCGTACATCTATACAGGAAACAGTATAGATGTACTTTAGGTGCTAAGACTACAAATAGGCAAAAACAATACAAGTTATCAACTTACAGCAATAATTAAAGTACGAAATTTAGAGTGAACAAAATATCGTGTTTTGACTTTGATTTGTTATACATTTTGTTGTAGATAAAAATAAAAAAAGAAAATTGTCTCTAAAGCATATTAACAACAAACTACTCTTAGACCTGACGTGATTTCAGTATTAATAAATTGTTAATATAACTGTCTAACTGTCTTTAAACAAAAAAAACAAATAAAACCGCGACAGAAAAATTCAAACTGCGCACATCAATTTGCCTCTATATATTTTTACTAGTCGGATGATCGTCAGGTTATAAAGAATCGTTGCGTGTTTTTAAATATTTATACAAAATAGTTCTATTTACTAAAATGTCACTAAAAATCAATCAACCAAAACTTAAAAGTATCTTTTCTATATAAATGAACAGCAACTAAAGAATATTTTATATATATACACACACACACACACACACACACACACACACACACATATATATATATATATATTATATATATATATATACACACACACAAAGAATATATATATATATATATATATATATATATATATATAACGAGGTTTACGTATGATAATTGACTGATAATATCAACATTCAATAAAAATCTCCCTCGTGTTTCATCAAATTTATGGTCTTATTACTTGGTGAAGAAGAAATGGAACGAGAGTACATAAAGTTGTTGACGTAATTATGTAATTAATTTTTAGTCATCCATTTCAGCTTTTAAAACTGTTGAAGACGTGATTTGCATTTCAGCTGACGTCTGAAAGTACTTTAAAGTGTCAATTTAGGTCTCGTTTGATAACATGCAAAATACATCATTCGCTACTTATACTCGTTGTTTGTTGTTTAACATGTATGTAAAGTAACTCTCTCTCTCTCTTCTCTCTCTCTCTTTGTGTGTGTGTATGTACGTGTATATTTGGTATTTGGTTTATATACAGAGGGTTGACAAAAGTAACTAGACACCTTCTGGTTGTTTTTTTTCCATATTTTTTGATTTGATAATAAAAGTCAATAAACAATAATAAATTTATTAAATCAATATATTTAAAACAGTGTTTTTGTTGCTTTTTTTTTGTTTTTGAATTTATGTAAATGTGACACACGCGCGTTCTGGCATTCCATTGATAAACTTTGCCATTTGTTGTTGAGGATAATCAGAGGGGTGTCTATTTACTTTTGTCAATCCTTTGTATCTTTGTGTGTATGATATCTTTTATTTTTCTTAATGTGAAAACTTCATCTTCGATTGTATACAAAAACATGATAATAAATTCGATTGGCAATTCTATTTATGAGGCATTACAAAGGCATCATCGATTGAAATTGAAATTACAGTGTATATATATATATATATATATATATATATATATATATACACACACGAGAGACGGTACGAAACTAATGCTTCTTATTGTATTTACGAACTGAAAAATAAGAGGCATTATTTTTGTACCAACCCTCGTATATATATATATATATATATATATATATATATATATAGAGAAGAGAGAGAGAGAAGAGAGAGAGAGAGAGAGAGGAGAGATGAGAGAGACAGACAGAGAGAGAGAGAGAGAGAGTATATAATAATGAATCCGTAATTATTGAAGTGCGTGCGTGACCAAAATTTGAGAATTTAATATGCATATACGCGCATTCTATCGTAATAGTGACTTGATTGAATCATTTTACTGAGGAAAAAAACCTCGTCTTTCTACACCCTAAATATAGAGAGAGCCTTCAGTATCAGATGATTAATTAAATATGAAAATGCACAATGGAACTCTAATACAATTGTCATATATATATATATATATATATATATATATATATATATAACATTTGTTTCTTTTATATATATATATATATATATATATATATATTATATATATGTGTGTGTGTGTGTGTGTGTGTGTGTGTGTGTGTGTATAACATTTATTTCTTATATAGGCAGAAAGCAACATATACTCGTATATTAACTACTGTAATAGTATATACATAATTGAATTTCTATTATTCTGTGGTGCCAATAATTTTGGCACTGAGCATTCTATATTTATGCGAGGCACAAAAAAAAAGCCATTTCCTTCTCTGCATGGCTAGTGGAAATTTGTAAAAAAGAAACCTGAAAGTGCCTGTTTATGTAAACTTGGTAAACATACAAGCATTGAGATGTATTTATGTATGTTTAAATCCGTTGAAATTTGTTCAGGGAAGGTTTGAGCCTAAATTTTAAAAAAGGCAAAAAATAAAAGTTAGCATACTCGATGTTGATTTATTATTGTAGTAAAGCGTAGCACTTGTGTATGATTACACTGGTATGCATCAATTTTGCTGTCAAGGGTTTTGTAAGTGATTCTTATAGAGTTTTTCCTGCTGATTTCGAATCTGCAATCCGTTTTTCTCAATCAGCTCAGGTTATCCGGCTATGGCCTCATAAGTAAAATAGAATTTTTCGTGATTTTGTCAAAGCGGAATTGGAACAGTAACATCTATCATCACTTGTTTCACTTGTATAATATCTTTTTTTACTTTTCAGGCATATAGATAAAATATTTCATAATGAATAGAGCGTGTAAAAATGATCCCAATAGATTCTGCTACATATGTGGGACGGTTACCATGCCAAATAACCAGTCCCAAATCACTAAATTTGTGAAGACAATGTATAGAGCATACTTTGGAATTAAGCTAGGGGACCAGGACAAAAATTTCGCCCCTCATATGTGCTGCAAGACGTGCATTGAAAATTTGAGAAGATGGAGCAAAGGCAGAGCGAAATCTTTGCCTTTTGGAATTCCCATGATTTGGAGAGAAGGAAAGGATCACGTGACAGATTGCTATTTCTGCATGACAAACCTCCAAGGTGGGCTTATAAATTTATTTTTCTTAAATATTTTGAAATCCTCGTATGAAACTTGACATGATATTCACCATAATGTAATATTCACCATATATAGCATAATATTCACCATAATGGTAATCATACATTTACATATACATATTGTTATAGAAAATACATTTACACATACATATTGTTATACAAGTTACATTTACATATACAATGATTGTATATTTTCTTTCTTTTTCATTCATATTGTCCCCGAAGGGACAATATGAATGAAAAGAAAGAAAATATACAGACTCCATCGACCTATTTCATATCTTACAGACCGCAGCCTTCCCTCACGAGCCGCCACTGTCTGAATGCTTCTTCTATTTCATATGCAAGTTTTATATCCATGTTTCGTGTTTCCATTTTCAGGAGTTAACAAGAAGAATAAACACATTGTTGTATACCCTGACATTCCTTCTGCTATGAGACCTGTACCCCATGGTCCTGGAATTCCAATACCCGACCCACCTCAAACCCTGGACTTCGATGATTCTGATGATGAATCACTGACCAATGCCAATGACCAGTCCCAGTCGTATATACCTCAAAATACCGCTTCAAATGAGCCGAGGCCTCTCAACCAGGCCAAACTTAATCTTACCAGGGATTTAGGACTTTCCAAATTAGCTGCCGAGATCTTGGGCTCACGACTTCGAGAGGACAACTTGCTGGCTCCGGGAACAACATTCTCCTGGTATAGGAAACGAGAGGAAGAATTCCGCAAGTTTTTTGCAGTGCACGAAAATACCTCTTCCTTAGTGTACTGCTGCAATGTTGAGGGGCTAATCGAATCCTTGGGCCTGCCATATAACGCATCAGAATGGAGGCTATTTATAGACTCGTCTAAACGAAGTTTGAAAGCAGTACTTCTCAACATTGGGAATAGGGTTGCATCAGTCCCTGTAGCACATTTCGTACAACTTACTGAGAGCTACGACAACATGAAAATTTTACTGGATGCTCTCGTATACGACCAACATAACTGGAGATCTGTGGAGATTTGAAGGTAATACTAATATCATAAGTAAACTATTGCTATTGACTATGTTGTTTTTCCAAAGGTTATTTGAGAGCGTATAAGAACACTTAACTTCCCCACAGAAGTGATACAGTCCAATGCATAGATTTTTTATCTGATAGAACAAATTCTCTAAATTCTTTAAATATTTTCTTTTTTTTTCAGATTGTGGCATTTGTATTGGGAATGCAAGGGGGATACACGAAATACCCATGTTTCCTCTGCAAATGGGATAGCCGAGCGGATGAGAAGCAATATGCACAGCGTGAATGGGCATCCAGAGAGAATTTTGAACCTGGGTCGCATAATGTCGTTTCAGTGCCCCTTGTACCACCAACAAAAATTTTGCTCCCACCACTTCATATTAAGCTGGGCTTGATGAAAAATTTCATCAAATCAATGAATAAGGAGGGTTCAGCATTCCGATATCTCGAGAGTAAATTTCCTCATATATCTGATGCTAAACTAAATGCTGGGGTTTTTGATGGTCCTCAAATTCGAACTTTGATCAAGGATACTCAGTTCGAAAACGCAATGACTCCAACTGAGAAGAATGCCTGGCAGGCATTCAAATCAGTTGTCACTGATTTTCTTGGCAAGCGTAGAAGTCCAGAATACGAGTCCGTTGTCGAAAACTTGATGGAAGCTTTCAAAGCTCATGGGTCGCGCATGTCCATAAAAATGCACTTTTTGTGGTCCCACTTGGACTATTTTCCTGAAAATTGCGGGGATTATAGTGAGGAACAGGGTGAACGATTTCACCAATATATCAAAATAATGGAAGAGAGGTACCAGGGAAACTGGGATATCAATATGCTGGCGGACTATTGCTGGTGTTTGAAGCGAGACGTGCCCGAAGAAAAACACAGACGGAAAGCCAAAAAAACTTCATTCCTTCCTCAATAAACTTTTTTCCATATTCATTGTATGAATAAAAGTATTTATTCACACAATGTTTTCATTTTTCACGAGTGTTCTTATAATATTACTCGTATCTACAGTGTTTAAGCTAAAAAAATCAATAAATTTGGGGATAAAATTGGACTTATAATAAATGGCCAATAGAGAAAAAACCTGACCTGATTGAGGAAAACCAATGTCATTTTCGAATTCACCATGGTCGAATTATATAATATGAATTGAAAAAACCCTCACAGCAGACAAAAAAATTTCATATGCATACCAGTGTTATTAATTAATATTATAATAATAATAATAATATTAATAGTAAGATTGTAATAGTATTAAGTGTTTTATATAATATATTATGTTCATCAATGCATTCATAGGTTAAGTGGAAGTGTGAAGAGTTAAACATCTTTTCACACAGAGCATCATTCTTCCTAAACCCCCACTACAGGGTACGAGCAACTCGAAGCAGCATTGTCAAGTAAATAGGGGCGTCCAAAAATGTTTCGAACGTGGTTCATCACCACTGAAAGCAACGCTGCCTGTGTTAGTCTAGTGACTAGTCCAAAGAATATTTATATTTGTATTGAATTTATCGCAATGTTTGTTAGTTTGTATCACAGACATCCCCAGTTATTATTAGTCCTGGTGCATGATTTTTCAGGAGCAAGATGCACCGCAAGTTCGTGTTTCCTCACTAAGGCAGCACAAATTACCTGTATCAGTCACAGTCATACGCGTTGTACCTCAAGTTTGCTCTACACAAAGTGAACCCAAAACCACAAGTATCCGCAATCGCAACCCGTCCGTATACAGGCCTGTATTTAGTTTAGAATAATATTTTTTACGTATCTGTTGACTGAACACGGAAAAACATTATTTGTAAACTCAAACGGAATGAAATTTAAAGAAGAATACGTCTCAAGATTGGACTAACCTTCCAAAAATCCAAACCTAGAATAAAATTCGAAAAAGTAATATATATATATATATATATATATATATATATATTATATATCACTATTATATTAAAAGATATATTGTTTTGTTGAGATATATTTTTATTAATATGTTAGACATGTAGTTTTTAGTTAGATCAAATTTTAGGGAGAGAAAATATTTGTCTGAAACATGTTGTTCCGGAAGAACAGTAGGCCTAATGAAGGACATTTCTTGCAGACATATATATATATATATATATATATATATATATATATATATGATGAATAAACCACGAAGGAAAGGAAACACAAAATGGTGCTCAGTGTTCCTGAGGATGTCATTAGACGAAAGCGCTTGAGCACCATTTTGTGTTTCCTTTCCTTCGTGGTTTTATTCATCATAAATATTTTTCACGTGTTACTTTCGTGAAATAATTTTCATATATATATATATATATATACTAACTGCCAAGTGTAGAGAAAACCAATTAAGCGCCTTCTTGACGCATATACTACTCACCACCCTTGAAAGCTAACAGTAATAGAAGGTCTTAATTACAAACCTTGTAATGTGCGTGTCTTTCGTTGATTTGTATTAAAGACAGTTTGACTATTCTTTAAAGTCCGGGTGTGTATATTTCCAACACGATACACCTTAAATTTATGTTTTATCTCCAAGGTCGTATACAAAGGATTGTTTTTACCTTCCGCCCACGCGAGAAGCGGGTTGTCTTATTGTCTTTGGTCGTATGTGTGTGTGTGTGTGTTTGTGTTTGTGTCCGCACGATAGCTCCCAAACGGTGTCGAACTGTTTGAGAATTCTCCGTGCAGAGGTTTGCATCTTTTGATGCTTTTCTAGTTAAATTGTTCAACTTTGATTTTTTACTTCCATGTCTCTGGCTTAATCCTTGTCCATGCAGGAGAACTAATGCAACCGTCTCCTTCGGTATTTAAGTGTCCTCCAGCAGCTATTAGTTGGTATACATACGACTGGTGGAAAGCAACTCACTATTCAAGACAAGACTTGACTCCTTCATGAGTGAAAGAAACATTGTGTAAATAATTAATTTTAGATTGCATTGTTTCTTGACCGGACAACCTCGATCGACTCCGTTAGCTTCATGTTATCTGTTGTATTATACAGGGTGGGCAAAAAAAAAACTAATGACGTTCATAAACATGTATTTATTGTTGGAAAAAAATTAAGATAGGATTGTTAAACTTAACACAAATGTTCCTTTATCAATCCTTAATTTACATAAAAAAAATTGTTCCATGTGACCCCTTTCTTGTTGAATACATTTGGTTAAACGCGGGATCCACTCATCGATGCATCTGTCAATATATCGCTGAGACACATGATTCCAGCCATCCAACACTTTAAAGTTTAAGGCGTAACTCGTCAACATTGCGAATATTTTCACCTGGTGTATAAACTTTTGATTTCAAAGCTTCCCAAATGCCATAGTCGAGCGGCGTAAGATCTGAACTATTGGGAGGCCACATGTTCGGCTCAATGAAATTGGGTGTTTCTCTTTCCAGATACGCGATTGTGCGCTTCGCCCTGTGTGCAGGTGCTCCATCTTGTTGGAAAATAAAATTATTTCCACTAATCTGACGAATATCATCCAAATACTATGGAAGAACCTGTGTACAATAATATTCTGCATTGATTTTGGTTTGTGGCTGAATCACAACAATTCTTGTTTTGTCTAATTTTGAGACGCGAGCTCCTACCATAATGCTAGGCGAAAAGTTAGATGTTTCCTTTATTAACCGCTCGGGTGCAACATCACGTTTTCTCGCAACATTTGCGTATACCCGATCGTTTTATTGGTTAATCGGTGGTACAATGAGAAATAATTTCTCATCAGAGAACCACAATCTTCTAACCGAGTTACCCTGGAATCTGTTTATCAGGTTTTGTGCACATGTCATCCGCCTAACCTTATTTGCATCGGTTAGACTTTGCCCTGATATACATTTATAAGCTTTTAAACCCAAATCATGTTTCACAATATTTCTAACACTACTACGACTTATACCCGTTTCTTTTTCGATTTCCCTCGATGAAATGTGCGTTCCTGGTTTACCTTCCTGACTTAAGATATAACCTTCCACTAAGTCAATATTTGCCTGAGTTCTTGCACTTTTGGGACGACCACTTCCATCACGTCTCTTAACATCTCCAGTTTCATCAACCTTTCTGATGATATAATGAACTCCTGATTCAGTCCACGGTTTATTTGGGAACATTTGTATCATTCTCCTGGCGCCCAGACCTTGGCCAATTCTTAGATTCTTTATAAGCATTTCTTCTTCTTCACTGTATTTAGGCATTTTTGTACTTATTTTAGGGATCTTAGTTATATTTTACTTTCTGAAATCTGAAATAATAAAGAGAAATAGAAGTAAATATTACTGCAATCGTATAAAAGGGTGTATTTAATGGTGTGAAAACTTTAAGTTTATTGGATCATTATCATGTGCAAAAACAGCTTGCAAATCTTCGTCATCAGTTTTTTCCCCACCCTGTATATAATCGAGCCCAATACAATCCAAATACGTTGAGAACAGTCGGGTCGTATTATATTTCCACAGACAGTCGAGGCCTTATCGTAAATTGTTTAAATAGCGGTCACACTTAACGATAGTTTGCCGCCAACAAACTTCACTCGCAAAGTAGAAGAATATTATAGCGAAGTTCACTGCAGACAATGCAACTGCCGTCACGAAGCAACCTGGGTGAACTTTAATGGTGACACCAAGGCTGAAGCATGCCCTGTTTCGCTATGCCCATACTCGCTGTCAAGATTCTGCTGCTGACGTTGAGTCTGCATATTATGTACGACTGAGAATGATTCAATATATTCTCCATAGTGTGTGGCTCGAAGGAAACTCTTAGTTTCTGTCAGAAATAAACGGCGAGAAAAGTGTGAACCGCAGACATTTTGATGAAGAGTCTTGAATTTGGGCGAAGTATGCTAATGTTCAGACGAATATGGAGGAAACTAGCCTCCTTAGTGCATGAGTGTAGTTGAACCAGTTTCATGGTGTAGGCAACCATTTGGTACCCTCGAAAGACAAAATTGACATTCATTTATGGACGTTTAAATTCGGCTATAAGGATATCTGAAAAACCATCTACTTCCACTTGACCAACAAATAATCGTACACTTTGACTCTCCTATTATTCAAGAGGGTGGAGCATTACTTCATGTCTCCAGTACGATCACGCAATGGAAGGGGCGTGTGTAGTACCGATCATAAGTCTGAGTATAGTCTCTTTTCAGTGCATAGAAACCTATATAGCCGAGACAGATGGAACAAACCAACTGAATATAAGATAGCTTACATACAATATACTAATCATTTGATAGGAAATACACCACAGAAGTTGCTATATCTGCATTAACTCTCCTTGGTGTGAAGATCCTGGTTATGTTTCTTTTCTGCAGCCTTTAGACTCAGCAGTTGTCCAAGTTTAGTAGCACTCTTTCATTTACTACATAGAATTTACAGGGTGTTCCAAAAGAAATGCAACCCATTGGAGAATGCATATATCACTATAACCCAACCCTTTTTTTGTTTCGAGTTGCATTTCTTTATGAGCACCCTGCATTACTCCTACCGTTTTGTTTTAATAGTTATACAAGTAAAAGATAAGAAAAGATAAGAAAAAGATAAGAAAAGATAAGAAAGATAAGAAAGAGATAAGAAGCAGTAAAAGTAAAAACAGTAAAATATAAGAAAACAACAATTGAATTATGCCCTCTTATCTTTTTCTGGTATTGTGGGAAGTAAATAGACAACACATGAATTAAGATCTCAAATACTTTCTCTCCATAAGCAGGACAACAGCCAAAGGGAAATTACAATGGAGTTCAGAATATCCTAGGAACACTTCAAAGAACTATACACTTTGTCTTTCAAATAACCCCACAGATAAAAGTCCAGAGGTGGAAGATCAGGTGACCTTGGAGCATATTCAGTAGCGGTTCCACGACGACCTACCCACAACCGAGGGAACTCTGTATCAAGAAAAACATGAACATCTCTGTGGTAATGTAGTAGTGCGCGATCTTGCTGAACATAAACTTCCTGGTCCCCATACATATGTCGTATTATGGGAACAGCATCATTACGCAGCATTTCCAGATAATTTTGACCCGTTACAATACCATTAAAGAAGAATGGCCCAAGAATACTACGAGAAGAAAACCCAAGCCACACCGTAAGGCCTGGCAGATTAACATATACTGTAGGGGTACCTGAAGGACAAAGGGTATGATACTAACAAAGCTGGGCACTTGCGGTTTTTTTGCGGTACTGCGGTACTGCGGTACTACCGCACTACCAAACCGGTACCGCATAACGCAGTACCGCAAAGGATCGCTGAAAGTACAGGCTGTACTTTCAGCGATCCTTTGCGGTACTGCGTTATGCGGTACCGGTTTGGTAGTGCGGTAGTACCGCAGTACCGCAGTACCGCACAAAAAACCGCAAGTGCCCAGCTTTGGATACTAACCCTCAAAATGTGCAGCACTTACAAGAAGCGATTGTTCGGGAAGTAGGCAAAATCTCAACTAATTTGAACACTACTGTGTTCCAATCTGTTTTGAAACGTTGCCCCGCATGTTTACATGTAAATGATGGATATTTTGAACATTTAACATAAAATGACTATTAAATGCTGTTTTTATATGCCTACTTATGTACATAGTAAAGTTTTTGTTTATTAAGCGCAATTAATATCCAAAATAAATAATTTCAAAATGTGTACACATTATTTTGAGTCAACGTATATACATACTGTATATATGATAATTTATTTTGAACTGAACATATATTTGCACACTCTTTTTAAGAGCTACTGCATAGCACAAAATTATAAATATAAGTCCTGACTATAAACTACTGTAAGACATAAATCATTATATATATACACACACAGGGTGTTTCATAACATGTGGGACGCACTTTCAGGATGGATTCAGGACTTCAAAACAATGAAAAAAGTTTATATAAACATATGCCCGAAATCGCTTTGTTTCCGAGTTACAGCCCGTTTTGTGTTCCAGCAATTCTTTCTGCAAACTGTTTAAAAACACTACTTGCCGACAATGTTTGTGAGTGTGTACGAGACTTATTTCATGTATGGCCTTGCTGACTGTAATGTTTCGTACACTCTATGACATGTTTCAATATTGTTGAGTATACAGTGATCAGTCAGTTAGAGGTGCATCGCGGTGTTTGACTGTTCGTATTCGTAACTTCTTACCGTGAATAAGTGCAGTCCAGTGAAGAAAAAAACCTCAAAAGTTTTGTGCTATTCATTGATAGTGTGCATTTGAAGTGAGAATGGAGGCTTATTCAAACAGAGAAATAGCAGACATGCATCTCATGTATGGACTTGCCGAGTGTAATGCGGCCGCAGCAAGTCGTCTGTATGCGGAAAGGTTTCCGAATCGCCGTCTACTAGATAAGAAGAGCTTTCAGAGAATAGACGAGCGTCTTGGTGATACAGGACTATTCAACAAGCGAGTTTCAGATGGTGGTAGACCAATCAGCGCCAGAACTGTTGAGTTGGAGGAGCGGGTCCTGAATCGCGTGGAGGAACATCCTGGTGTCAGCATCCGAAGGATAGCAGCAGCAGAGGGTGTAAGATATACAACTATGTGGAGAATTTTATGGGAACAACAGCTTTACTCATATCACATTCAAAGAGTACAAGGCCTTACTGAAGCTGATTTCTTACCACGAGAGGCTTTTTGTACTTGGTTCCTTCAACAGTGTGCTCGCGATCCTCTTTTTCTATCCTCCGTGTTGTTTTCTGATGAGGCTGCCTTCACAAGATATGGCGTGATCAATTTTCACAACACTTATCACTGGGCCAAAGAGAATCCGCATGCCACATCCAGTCAAGGCACCAACAACACTTTAGTATCAATGTATGGGCAGGACTTATTGCCGACAACTTAATTGGTCCTTTTGTTTTGCCTGGAAGGTTAACAGGAGAATCTTATTCCAATTTTTTAAGGAATGATTTAAGCGATTTACTAGATGAAGTTCCTCTTGGTGTCCGACGTCGTATGTGGTTTATGCATGACGGCGCTCCGCCTCATTTTAGTCGAGTAGCCAGAGACATTTGGATGACCATTTCCCTGATAAATGGATAGGCCATGGAGGACCCATTGCTTGGCCTGCTCGCTTCTCGGACCTGAATCCACTCGATTTTTACCTGTGGGGTCATCTGAAATCTATCGTTTACGTGACACCCATTGACAACGTTGAAATGCTCCGCCAACGTGTAGAACAAGGATGCCAGAAAATCCAAGCAATACCTGGAATGTTTGAACGCGTCAGGCAGTCTATGACGAGGCGTGTTCAGGCGTATATTCAAGCGCAAGGCGGTCATTTTGAGCACTTTCTTTAAAGGTAAGGCGGATATTTGCTGGAACACATAACGGGCTGTAAATCGGAAACAAAGCGATTTCGGGCATATGTTTATATAAACTTTTTTCATTGTTTTCGGGTCCTGAATCCATCCTGAAAGTGCGTCCCACATGTTATGAAACATCCTGTATATCCATCTTATGTATAGAATAGCCTTTTAGTATAGATACTTCAATCCATTTCCTATGGTAAAAAAATGAAAATTTTCTTTAGTATTTTTTATTGTTGGGTAAACGAGACATACTAAAATACGGGATTAAGCGTCGGTACGTTTAAAATTTTGTGGGTGAAAGATGCATACCTTATACAGACGAATGCCAGAAATAAATAGACACCTTTGGTTCTTTTCTTTCCAAAATATTTTGATTTGATTAACAAAAGTCATTAAACGATATCACATTTATTGAATCAATTAAACGCAAAGAAGAAAAGAACACGATTTTAAACGTATTGATTTAATTAATTCGTTAGTGTTTATTGACTTTTACATTCAAATAAAAAAAAAAATTGGGAAAAGTGTCTATTTACTTTTGTCAACCCTCTGTATATGGTTGTAATAAAGTTAGTCCACGTGGGAAATAACTAACTAACCAACCTAAAACGACAACCTGACCTAAGGTAACCTAACCCTGACGTAAAACAGTAAATTACACTGCCCAACACCAATTTTGCTGACTTAATTCTAACACCTGTTTTTAGGTAACTTTGGTGTGCTGATTTAAAAAATCACCTTAGTTTTTGCCTATCACGTCAGGTTTTCGAGCAATCAAATACGGATATTTTGGAGATATCGCATTTTGGCAGGGTTATGCCCAATTTTTTTTCTTTTCAAAAAATAAGTTTTTACATACTCAGAATCAGCATGGAAAAGTAAACAATTGTGCAGGGAGTGAACTTTAATATACAATGGTAATATTGACACATAAAGTGATTAAAAGTGTTTAAATAAGCAAAAAATGAATCCATATTAAAGCAAGCACGGGACCAGTTTTCTTAACATTGTCTTTTTCTTGTCTTCTTACTTTTCAGTGCTGATAAATTTTCTCTTATAGGACTTCCTAGAATGAGAGATGTCAAGACAATCTCTTTGCAGGCTCCAGCAGTAGTCAGTCATATGGGTATCCTATCTTCCTCGGTATCGTTCTTCCATCACTTTGATATCTTGGTGGAACCTTTCACCTTGCTCTTCACTAACATCACCAAGATTTTCTGGAAATTTATCCAGATGACTGTTGAGATAGTGAACTTTAAGCTCATGTTGCAACCCAACTGCTGAAAGTTTACAAGTAAATCCTTTACAAGATCTTTATAATTTCAGACTTTTTGTTTCCTAGGAAGTTCTTAACTAGTGCCACAAAAGCATTCCAAGCTCTTGCCTCCGTTTCGGTCATTGAGTTACTGAACTGCGGATCTTTCATCAGTTTTCTTATCTGGGGACCATCGAATATACAAGCTTTAAGCTTCTCATCACTAAGACCTGGAAAGGCTGCACATATGTAATTAAAGCAATCACCTTCTTTATTCAAAGCTTTTACAAACTGCTTCATAAGCCCAAGTTTGATGTGGAGTGGTGGAAAAATGATCTTTTCTCGATCCACTAATGGCTCGTTTACAATATTTTTATCTACATTTAAATTTTGCCTTAGTGGCCACTTTTCCTTTACCCAATGTTCAGCTTTGGCGCGACTATCCCATAAGCACAAGAAACATGGATACTTTGTGTAGCCACTTTGTTGGCCAAGAAGAAAGTTGACCATTTTCAGGTCAACACAAATCACCCATTTATGAACATCATATTTTAGCATCTCCAGCGCTATTTTTATGTTTTCATATTCTTCTTTTAGATGCACTGAATGACTAATAGGAATCGCGCCATATTCATTCCCATTGTGAAGCAAGACACTTTAAACTTCTTTTTGAACTGTCTATAAACAATCTCCACTCATTGGGGCTATAGTGGGTTACACCCATTGCATTCAAAAGTCCTTCTACATTATGGCAGTAAACCAAATCCTTCTCTGCACCAAAATATTGCAACAATTCTCTTTCCCTATTGCGATAAGATGTTATTTTTGCCCCAGGATGAAGTAGATTTTTCTCGTGCAATCTTGAAGCTAATAATTCCGATGACTCTTTTGAAATAGGAATCGCGCCATATTCATTCCCATTGTGAAGCAAGACACTTTAAACTTCTTTTTGAACTGTCTATAAACAATCTCCACTCATTGGGGCTATAGTGGGTTACACCCATTGCATTCAAAAGTCCTTCTACATTATGGCAGTAAACCAAATCCTCTCTGCACCAAAATATTGCAACAATTCTCTTTCCCTATTGCGATAAGATGTTATTTTTGTCCCAGGATGAAGTAGATTTTTCTCGTGCAATCTTGAAGCTAATAATTCCGATGACTCTTTTGAAAGGCTGAGATCACGAATTAAATCATTCAACTCAAGTTGATTAAATCGCTGAGGTGTCGTTGATGAAGAAGGCTGTTCAAAATCATCATCAGTGATATCACGCTCGATCTCATCAGGTAATTCCATATCTTCATCATCTTCTGTGAGCGTTGGAAGGTCCGTGAAAATTGGAACAGGAATTTCATCTGAGTGAGAAACTGGTCTGATTGCTGAATCTAGGTTAGGATACTTTAGATGGTGTTTATTCTTTGCGTTGAAGCCAGAAGTCTTCACAAGGCAAAAGTAGCAATCATCTGAATGATTTTTGGGCTCTCGCCATACCATAGGAATGCCAAACTTCAAACCTTTTCCGTTTCCATTTGTCCATTGTCGTAAATGTTCCACACAAGTTTTGCAAACAGTGTGAGGAGCCCACGACTTATCCTGATCTCCAAGTTTAACTTTAAAATAGGCCAGGTATGCCTTTTTTACGAAATCAGTAATGTTCATCCTCTGCTTTAGTAACGTAAAGCATCCACAAATGTAGCAGAAAACATCTGGGCTGTTTGAACACTTTCTTCGAACAGCAGACATGATGATGATGATGAGCTGCAACGCACCCTTCACTCACCACTGATCGCAAATAACTGCCGCAGTATTGGATCACTGAATGCTGCCCACATGTAACTCTGTGCCGCTCCCAATCATGTGGCGAGCAGGCGATGACGTCACACACTTTGCAGCTGTATCCAACCAGGACAGACTGACATCACTAGCGGAACCGGCTGCTCTCACTCTGCCAATGGAAAATCTCTCAGATCATGACGTCACGCTCACACCTGGGGAAATCACAGATACCCAAGATTTTAATATGTTATACATGACCTTTAGATTTAATGCACAGATTTGCGTATTCCACAGATAAAATTTTAACAGCAAAACAGCTGTTAACAGGTCTCAAAAATCATCAATTTTGATAAGCGCCCTTCATGGATCACCCAAAATAGGTATATTGCATTGCACGTAAACCTGATGTGATGGACAAAATCTAAGGTGATTTTTGAAATCAGCACATCAATATTATCCAGAATCAGGTCTTAGAATTAAATCAGCAGCAAACAAAATTTTTTTTTGTTGGGCAGTGTTATGTCCCTGTAAAAATATATATTTTTTTAATTCAGGGAAATCCTGACCCAATTAATTGCATTTTGAGAAACCAATATACAATTTACGCTCCCCATCCCCCCACCATTTGCGCAGTTTTGGATTAACGCAGTCCCAAAAATGTAAAAAAAAAATTTTTTATAAAAAAAAAACGCAACGATTGAGTGGCGTTTATTTTTTTTTTTAAAATTGAACATTTTTTGGACCGCGTTAATTCGAAACCTAATCCTATTATCTTTCCTATTTCCTTTAATTTACATAGGAAATAAGAAAGAAAATTTAGGAACACCCTGTATATAAGTGCGTTAAGTTGGAGGGTTGTATGGATAAATTATATTAGATAATTAAAACTAATACAAGTGCTTGTAAAAATCATAACATTAAAAAAAATAGAAGGGAGATGAGGCTCTCAAGAACTGACGCATGACCAGCAATTCACCCTTTGAAGATTTAACCATCCTTTCAACCTTTCAAATGTTCCGTGTGATGATTCCTCATTTCACAAAGGCCAAACTTGTCGCCCCTCCCCTCGAGTTGGCCTGGTGAAGTAGAGGGTTGTTTTTTTGTGATCTCCACCTCACATAACCAGGTACGCCCTTCTCATCTGGGATTGTTCTGAGCCAGGCGTCTAATCTTCTTTTGAAGATGTCCACTGCAACACCATTTGTGTTACTTAGTTCCTTGGGCAGCTGGTTAAACATTCTTGGTCCTCTCACAGCAAAACTATTTTCCTTCAGGGATGAGGATGTGCCCTGTCTAACCTTTAATTTGGGAACACGACACAGTCTTCCTTTTCTACTTTCCACTGTTATTAGGAGGGGGGGGGGGTTAGAGGGTTCAGAATAAGATTAGGGGCTAGTTCCTCCATTATTTTCCAAGTGTAAATAATGGTGTACTCTCTCTCTTCTTCTTTCCAGTGAATATAGGTTTAATTCGTGTAACCTTTCCCAGTAATTTAGTTCTTTGCATCTCTTGATCTTGGCTGTGAAGCTTCTCTGAATCCCTTCCAGCTGTCTAATGTCTTCTTTTTTATATGGAGATGTTAGGACCGAGCAGTATTCCAACTTTGTATGATCAGTGTTTTCAATAGAAGAATCATTATATTCCTACCCCTTCGTTTAAAGGTTCTCAGTATCTGCCCAGTTATTCTTTTTACTCTGTTTACTGCTATCTTATTTTGTGTTTCAAATTTTGCGTCATCAGCCATAAGAACACCTAAATCTTTTGATTTAAAATTTCTCTTAATTTCCTGTCCATTTGGGGTATACTGTAGTATTCCATGGATTTTAGGTCCTCCCTTCTTCCGTAGGCTACCTTAACAGTTGAAATTTCTCAGTTTTAAATTTCATACTGTTGCTTTCCGACCAACTGTAGATTCTGTTCATGTCTGTTTGTAGTGATCCTATATCCTCTAGGTTTCTTATTTTTCTACTACTTTGTGTCATCGGCAAACGATGTTATTATGCTGTCACTGGTAACGTCCTCATCTATGTCAGTTAGCATCTATCTATCTATCTATCTATCTACCTATCTATCTATCTATCTATCTATATATAAGAAAATGTAACATAGATACACGTATATATATATATATATATATATATATATATATATATATATATATATATAAAATAGCAGTAAACAGAGCAAAGAGAATAACGGGGCAGATATTGAAAACCTTTAAACGAAGGGATAGGAATATAATGATTCCTCTACTGAAAACACTGATCATACCCAAATTGGAATACTGCTAGGTACTAACATCCCCATATAAAAAAGAAGACATTAGACAGCTAGAAGGGATTCAGAGAAGCTTCACAGCCAACATCAAGTGGTGCAAAGAACTAAATTACTGGGAAAGGTTACGCGAACTAAACCTATACTCACTGGAAAGGAGAAAAGAGAGATACACCATTATTTACACTTGAAAAATAATGGAGAAACTAGTCCCTAATCTTACTGTGAACCCTGTAACTCCCCAAACAAAAGTGGAAAGTAGAAAAGGAAGAATGTGTCGTGTTCCCAAATTAAAGGCTAGACAGGGAACATCCTTAATCCTGAAAGAAAATAGTTTTGTTGTGAGAGGCCCAAAACTGTTTAATCAGCTGCCCAAAGACCTAAGGAACACGAATGGTGTTGCAGTGGACATCTTCAAAAGAAGATTAGACGCCTGGCTCAGAACAATCCCCGATGAGCCGGGCGTACCTGGCTATGTGAGATGGAGAGTACAAGAAATCAACTCACTACTTCACCAGTCCAAGTCGAGAGGAGGGGCGACAAGTTTGACCTTCGTGAAATGAGGAATCATCGCACTGAACCTTTGAAAGGTTGAGAGGTATATATACGAGGGGCGATCAGAAAATAAGTTTACACGGCGTATAATTTCGTAACTAAAGGACCTACATTGATTATGTTTGTATCAGGTGAATTCGTTAATCATTGTTGGCAACACTGTACGTCGATTCGGCTGCCATCTACCGTACATTGGTTATATGAGTTAGGTGAACGTGGCAGTTCGACTGGAACAGTGCCCTGCCCTACGGAGCAGTCCAGGACGTTTACGTTTAATGGCCGCTCGTAAACGTTCCAATGCTGAACAATATGCAGCTGCATCGATTGTTGTGCCTTTTGTGCATGAAGTCTGCGAGCAAAACGCCTTTGTGGTCCCAAAACACAGTAACCATCACTTTGCCAAGCGGACCTCACAATCTTGAACTTCTTTGGTCGCGGGGACCCAGGTTTTTCCATTCCATGCTAGCACGTTTTGTTTCCGGAGTACGGTGATGAACACATGTCTCTTCTCCTGTGACAATGTGCTCGAGAAATTCTTGACCAGTGACAGATTCGGAATATCGTTGCAGAAATGACAGGGCACTGTTCCAGTCGAGCCGCCATGTTCACCTGACTCATATAACCAATATACAGTAGATGGCAGCCGAATCGACGTACAGTGTTGCCAACAATGATTAACGAATTCACCTGATGCAAACATAATCAATGTAAGTTCTTTAGTTACGAAATTATACGCCGTGTAAACTTATTTTCTGACCGGCCCTCCTATATATATATATATATATATATATATATATATATATATATAATATATATATATATAATATTATATATAATTGCATTAATAATATTTGTCATATGGACTAAGTCTGCCAATAAATGTTTTCATTTTAATTTTAATTTCATTTATATATATATATATATATATATATATGATAAAAACTGTAATAATACATAAAATAAGAATAAGTAGGCAAAAATTGAAGGAAAAAAGTATTGGTTTTAAAATAGCGTGCAATAAAGACAACCCAATAGAGATACAACCCATGGAACTGCATAACAAATAAGGTTGTTTCTTTCGTGATTGATTGAAGGGAAAATGAGGGAGACGTAATACTGGAAATTTAAGTAAATGTTATCGTAATTTAACAGGTTTTTTTTGGGTGTTTTCTGAGGTTTTATCCGTTATTTCATTATCACACATTTTTTTTGTAATTTGATGGTTTTTCCTTGGAATAAGTTGTTACTATTTTAAATTATGTAAAAGTATGTTATGTTATGAAGAGTTTGTCTATAGCATATAATTTATTATTATTATTATTATTATTATTATTATTATTATTATTAGTAGCAATATTAGTATTATTAATTATTGATATTATTCTTATTATTATTATTATTGTTATTATTATTAGTAGCAATATTAGTATTGTTAATTATTGATATTATTCTTATTATTATTAGTAGCAGTATTAGTATTATTAATTATTGATATTATTGTTATTATTATTATTATTATTATTGTTAATAATAATTGTTATTATTAATTATTATTATTATTATTATTATTATTATTATTTTGCCAGCGCCAGGAGCTCAGTGGGTAACACCGTTTCAATATAAGCGAAGTGAAGACACTGGGGTCCGGGGTTCGATTCCCAATGATACTGGTAATAATAATAATCGAGAAGTTAACGCAATGGGGCCGTATTATTTGGCCTGAGCTTTGTCGCAGTTTCTGGTCCTCATGACTGATTATTATCTGATATTTTTTTTTAGATCGAATGAAAATAAAAAAAAAATTTAGTTCTATTTTTAATTTTTTTTAAATGTTTTCTTAAATTTTTAATTTTTTCTTAAATTAAATTTTTTTTTTTTTTAAAGTGGGGTCAAAATTTGCTAATCAAGATATTAAATACGTCACTCAATCAATTTGTATAGAAAAATTTATCAGTTAACATTGAAAGAATTGGTTTTTACAATTTACAATTTTACAATATATATATATATATATATATACACACACCGGGTGATCCATTTAAAGCCGTACCCAAATTAAAAACATTTTGTAATTTGGGTACGGTTTTAAATGGATCGCCATATATATATATATTATATATAACGACTAAAAGAGCATCGGTGAATACATGCTCTCTGTATCAACCTGATTTTCATTCAGGTTGAACGACAAAAAGGGTCTCTTTTAAGATGTTAATTTTCATTTCAATTTGATAAAAGAATGAAAGAAAAAGGTATACAAAAAAAAAAAGAGTTTTATTATCTTCGCATTTGTAAAGTATTTAAATTTCCATTTAACTTCTATTTTTTTTAACTATATATTCCAATGGTGGAAAAAGAGCTGATATATTATGTATTAAAACCTTAGAGTTTTGTCACCGGGAGAGGTCAATGCAGATGAATTTTTTAAGGGTTAAAAACGAAGAAGCGGATAGTGGAGGTGAAAAGGTTGATTTTAAGCGAGAATCTGTCACTCGGGAACCTCCTGTGCTCCGCCCCCCACCACACCTGACCTAATTTTGACAAGGGCGGAGAAAGGTTTGACCACGCCTTTGGGCGGAACTTGAACGTGCAATCCTTGGTCGTCATGGCAACGTGCAGACGTTTCGCCAATCAATGGGATGAAGCGTGGCAGTGGGTGGTGATTGGCCACCCGCCAGAAGCGAAGTTAAAAATGTCGAGTGCAGGAAATCAACGAAGTCGAGAGGAAGATGGATCTCCGCTGTATAATTTACGAGACGATACTCGGTATCGCGATGCGTGAACATCACAGTACGAAAAATATTTCCATCTCACTCATTCACGATTCATCTTCCGCCCGTCACCCATTCGGGCGTCTCCATTTGGGCGTCCGTTTCGCACGCAGGTGTGGGTGGGACTCGGATGTTGCAAGATGGGGCGCTGCGCCTCATGTTGCAGGCGATTGGCTGCAAGGCTACGAGTCTCGCGGACGCAAAGGATTTCAAAGGCGTTAATGTTCGCTTTTAGAGCTGTGCGAAGGATCCACATTCGCTCGTATGTCTGTCTTTCGTAATAATGGAAAATGGCTTGTGATTTTAGCCATAAAAATTTTATCTCGTTTGAAGAAATGAAAAATCACATTTATATTTAATTACGTATCCTTCATATATTTACAAAATTTACTATAATACACACCCACACCCACATACACACCCCACACACCCACACACCCACACCTACACACACATATATATCAACACTTCTAAATAATTTAGATTTTTGTGCAATTTTCTAATCTAATATCTCTCTCTTTTAGGGCATATTCTCTTCAATATAAAATTCCTTCAGTTCTCATCTCGCATCACATCGTTTAGGTTCCTCATTTGACTCTTCTGTATAATTACGGTTGAATGAAAAGAGAAAAAAGGTATTTGGTGTATTAATGCAAGAGTTCGGTAAAGATGCGACAGAAACTCGTTGCTTTTCTTCGCAGACAAAGCAACATCGTGTGAGATACGCTTCGGAGGCAGAAAAAGGCATAATTAATCTTCTTCAATCTTAACTTAGATGCAAAACTTGCATTATGAACCCCTTTTTAAAGCCAAGATAGACGTTGAAGTAACTAATTACGGATGTAAATGACGCTCGCTTTGTATGTAATTGTATGTTGCGAAATTAAAATTCAATTTAGGAAATGATTGATCACCAAATATAAGATGAATATATACTCCAAATTCTGTATGTCAGAACATGATATATGTAATCTATTTCTTATTTGTAACAAAGGAGGTTAAACGGGTTTTTAGATTTTTTTTAATTCTTTTTATATTCGCACAATTCAGAACCTTGTTTCAATTTGTCAGAATTTTGTTAACATGCAATAGAGAAAAACAGATTCATGCCCACATCTTTTGATCTTTCCTTTCCAATTTAATTTCGCTAAACAAATCTATGCAGGATAAAAGCCAGCGTACATAGTAATTGGCTCTATACAGTAGCTAGAAAATTTTCCTTCATTTTCATTTATTATTATTATTATTATTATTATTATTATTAAATATACAGGGTGGCCCAAAAGTATCAAAAAAAGTTTAGAATGCGTCGGGGCAACAGACTTTTGGGCCACCCTGTATATATGTAAATAGCTTTCTGGGAAAATAGAAGTTTTTTAAAAAGTTTGTATTTCATTGTTTTAAAAAGCAAAATTTTGTATTTTTATTTAATAATGTAACCCCTCCCCCCCCCTAGAATTTTCCTATAAATTGAATAAAATCGTATGGAATTAATCAGAAGAAAATCAATAAGATGGACACTATATTATAAAAAGTTAAAAAGAAAAAAATTTAATACTTTTAAGCAAAAATCCAAATCGGACTTAAAGCGAACAATTTACCTCACAAACATATCTGTACCGACTGTTGTGTATAATTTTGATTTGTATGCGAATAGTCATGACCTGCAATTTACACAAGTAAAATATTTATAATGAATATTTTCCCTCCAGCTGACTGACTTATACCTACATAGGGTCCTACTAACAAAACGAAAAGGAACTCTAAATGAAAGAGTGTAAACTGACCCATGAGATCATGCAAAATTTACCATATCGTTTAATATGAAACTCCACGAGATTTATAGCTTTTTAATCAAATTTTTAACACCAACAAATTTTTTCGAACCCCTGCCTCAATTACACAGTCATGAAAGTGCTGTAAAGTTAACTTATTTTTAACTCCAACTTATTCATTATATACAATTTATATTTTGTCCAAATGCATGTATACTGTTATCCAGAAGCCAATACCGTAATGCGTGTATAAAAATTTTCGATACGAAGGCATGACAGTTTCTCTATAAGCTCTACCAAAGGAGTTCTATCCCATTTACACTATACTCGTATCTCAATTCTAAAATTCTAATTGCGTTTTCGATTCTCATTGATACCGCATGCGTTTATATATATATATATATATATATATATATATATATATAGAGGGGGTCTATACATCATCGATGCATTCACAGTTTAAGTGGAAGTATGAAGAATTAAACATCTTACATAGAGCACCATTCCGCCCATACGCCCATTTCAGGGTACGAGCAACTCGAAACAGCATTGCCAAGCAAATAGGGGGTCAAAGTACTGACGTAGTTCATCACCACTGAAAGCAACAATGCTCTGTGTTAGTTTAGTCCAAAGAACATCCATATCCGTATTCAATTGATTACAGTTTTCGTTAGCTTGTATTGCAGACACCCCCAGTTATTATTAGTCCTGGTGCATGATTTTTCAGGAGCAAGATGCACCGCAAGTGCAAGTTTGTGTTTTCTCCTTAAAACAGCACAGATTTACCTGTATTAATCACAGTCACGCTCTTACTACCTTAGGCTTGCTCTACACAAACTGGACCAAATATCACAAGTATCCGCGATTGCAAACAGTCCGTATACAGCCCTGTATTTTATTTAAAATAATATATATATATATATATATATGTGTGTGTGTGTGTGTGTGTAGACTCAACACGGAAAAAACTATTTGTAAAGTTAAACGTAATAGAATTTAAAGAAGACTACGTCGTACGTTAGAAAAACCTCCCAGAAAAAATCAAACCCAGCATAAAGTTCGGAAAGCTTTTAATATCTCTTCTTTCCCTTGTTTTGTAGTTACGATTTCCATATTGCTCCAGTATACGGTCTAGGGTGACCAGATTTTTGCGATCCCAATGCGGGACGGATCCATTGGTACACTAATATACTCGTATGATATCTCGATAACACTCCACAGGTCAACCAATACCTTTTAAAAGCATTTTGCAGCACTCTATAAGCATTTTACTTTATCTTTCAAAGATATATAACGGACAAATAATTGTACTACCGAAAAGTAATTTTATATAGTTTACTTTCCTAATTTATTGAAAAACATTTTATTTAATTGTACTTGGCAATGGAATGTATTTTCTTAAGGAGAGGTATTTCTTTGTTCAGATATTCATTTTTCTCTTCATCAAAATCTTTACTCTGTAAAAACGTTGTCAAAGGCCTACTTGATGAAGCGCAGGCATCAGCTTGTTTATGCTTAGTAGAGTTTAAATGACGTTTAATGTCACATTTCCCACCACTTGCAATTGAAAAAGTAGAAAAACATTTAATACATTTCACCATGCTCTCACTCTTTGCTTTTTTAATAAAAGGATATTCTTTTTCTAAATCTTCATTGAAAATGCACTTTTTTTTGAAGTCATTTTTAAAATGTATGGGTACTCTGACAATTAAATAACAAGTCAACACCATTATAATTCAAAATTTTAACTGACGAGCGTCGGCCGTCGAGGTCTGTCGTACTGGAGGTTTCAAAAACGTTTTAAAACGTTCATGAGGGGATGCGCGGATGCCAGATCTACGATAATGAATACAAATTACATTTCATTTGTACGAAAATTGTATAAATACAAGAATGCGGGACATTGCATTGTCCCGCATTGGTCAATGTTTTTTTGCGGGACAGAAACTCTAAATGCGGGACAGTCCTGCAAAATGCAGGACGTCTGGTCACCCTAAGTCTGTATACCCCTTATATATATATATGATACACACAGACCGTGCATGGAACAAGGAACTCTTCTGGGATAATTAAATCCACTATAGTCCGAATAAGTAATGGTAAATGACAAATACCATAGTTTTTCTTTTTCATGATGCAAGCCCGACGTGGGCAACGGGTCTCTCGCAAAGAGGTCCCATAAATATAGCTTCCCTCTCTTTGCGAGAGACCCGTTGCCCAAGTCGGGCTTGCATCATGAAAAAGAAAAACTATGGTATTTGTCATTTACCATTACTTATTCGGACTATAGTGGATTTAATTATCCCAGAAGAGTTCCTTGTTCCATGCACGGTCTGTGTGTATCATAAAAAACTCAGGGAACCATTCTGAGTTCATTCCCATATATATATATATATATATATATATATATATATATATATATATATATATATATATATATATATATATATATATATATATATATATATATATATATACAGGGTGGGCCGTAAGTTTCCATACATAGGAAAATTTAAATACGTGCGTCGGTATTTGGATCAGCAGTTTCCGGATGCTTGGATTGGTCGGCGTGGTCCTGTGGAGTGGCCTCCCAGATCCCCAGATCTCACCCCCCTTGATTTCTATCTTTGGGGGCACTTGAAGGCCATGGTGTATCAGGAAAAGATACGAGACATAAATCATCTAAAGGAACGTATCACCAACGCCATTACAAGCATAACGTCAACTGTGCTAATGCGTGTTCATCAACAGTGGGGAACACGTATTGAAATGTGTTTTCAAAACAATGGCAACCATGTAGAGCATATTATATAAATAAAAATGGTTGTCCATAAAAAAATGTTTATTTTTCCTATGTATGGAAACTTACGGCCCACCCTGTATATATATATATATATATATATATATATATATATATATATATATTATATTATATATATATTATATATATATATATATATATATATAATGGATGATTGAAAAGTCGCGCAACCCACATCAAGATTCAAGATCTGATTAAATGCTAGGCTAGCCTAAGGTCAGCTTACTTTAATTGAGAAGTAACTGTGATAGGGGAAAGCTGACTTTTTCCCAAGGACAACGTGTTTTATTGTTGAACATTATTTTATGTCCAGATTTTACCTTGAATGTCAGAATACATTTAGATGAGCGTTTCCTGAGGTAACTGCACCAAACAAATCGACTATACATCGACTTATCAAACGTTTTAGTGATATGGGCAATGTCAATAACAGGAAGCGTTCCGGTCGCGTTCCTCAGTATTAACAGATGATACGTTAGATGAGGTGAGGCAATGTTTGCAGAATTCTCTAAGAAAATTGCACCAAGAAATTTATGTCATTTGAAAGTGTACAAAAAGCAACCGGGAAGCTTGAAATTCCATGCTTACCGAGTTCAAGTTCTTTATGAAAATGTAAATGATGGTAAGCAGTGGGTTCGTTACTGGCAGTGATTCCGTAATTTCATTCGGAATGGAGTAGGTGCTTTGGGTACAGTGTTTTTTACGGATGAAGCATGGTTTCACCTCAGTGGGTATGTTAATAGTCAGAACAACAGAATATGGAGTTTTGAAAATGCACACGCCATTTATGAAATGCCTCTACATTCCAAAAAAGTTGATGTTTAGTGTGCGATCATCTGTCGACGCTTAATTGGACCTTTGTTCGTCACTGAAACATTAAATGCAGACCGATACGAAGAGTTGGTGAAACAGTTTATTACGCTACTTAGAGACGATGAACGGGACTGCTGGTTTCAGCAGGATGGAGGAACGGCTCGCACTGCTAAAACAACCATATGAATGTTGAGGGATTCCTTCGGTGAGCGCATCATTTCATAAAACCTCTGGCCACCACGATCACCAAATTTACCTCCTGATTTTTTTTCCCTAGGGTTTCATGAAAGGAAAAGTGTATGCCAACAACCCTCATATGTTAGACCAACTTCGTCAGAACAGTGTAAACTGTTTTGTCATCATAGAACAGCCCGCACTTCATCGTGTCTCGGCGAACATCATAAAACGAATAAATGCATGCTACAAGGAGAATGGTAAACATTTCCAGCATCTTTTGTGACTTTGCCAACATATTGTAGGTCTTCTGTTAATAAATTTTTTCTTAAAATTTGTTGTAAAAAAAAAATACATGCATCAAGCGTCAAATTTATTTACCTTTGATGCAGGTTGCGCAATTTTTCGATCACCTTATATACACACCTTGTTAACCTTATTGCTGTTCCGTGCGTCGGTCTCTCTTCACACGAAAGTCAAGCTGACTGCCCCCGCCTCTAGGTCTGGCTTGGTGGAGGAGCGAGTATATATATATATATATATATATATATATATATATATATATATACATCTGGTAGACATGGAAATTGTTTTAGCTCCAAAGGTTGTCAAAAAGATAACTGTCTCAGCTACTCTCTATTTACTATAGCCCTACTATATAGTATATGTACCCTTGAAGGACTTTATATTTTACAGAGTATGTTTAGGCATTTTTATCCGGTCGGATCTAAGGTTCACACAGCGGACAGTTTTTAGAGTGCATCCTGTCTATATCCAGAAGAATCATCCGAATGCTGTCGCTCTTCTATTGCGTAAGGATATTGCAGTAATCCTTTCTCTTCAATGTTTCCAAAAAGTAAATCTGGTGAAAGATCAGATGTCGGTGGCCAGAGCTATTTCGAAATCATTTAGTCATCGAAGAAATAGTGAATGTAAGCCATGCTCCTTCATGAATGTAACATCTTGCACCGTCTTCTCGACCGGAAGTAGCTATGTGAAAGTAGCCATATGAAGTAGTCATATGAAAGGTCAGATGGTTCATAGACTCATCATATATGGCATTGTAACGATCTTTATATTGCGACAATCGTTACACCACAGGAGAGTTCCGGAGCAACATCACAAATAACCCTCAGATGATTCCTTTGGATATATTGCGGTGGACCTCCAATGCCATGCATCATCAGGTGCAGTTGTGCTTACAAAGCATCGGAGATCAATTCTGGCATCCATACTGCACGGGATTCAGATGGCTCATGAATAATTTGAACTCGTTATGGAAAATTCCGCCTTAGTAACTTTACAGTAAATATTTTCCCCCTCCGTGGATTTACTCCTTGAACGACTAGAGGTCTTCCCACAATAGCTGCATGAATAAAATCATCCACAGCGTTACCAAGAGGGGAAAAATTGCATGAGTAGCAAATAGTTCAAAGGTTAAAAGTTGTCCTTTGCAAATGTCACTTTTCAAAGTTCATTTAAAAAGACATTTTCAATAACTGAATATCATGAAACAAATTGATTTTCTTGCATCGATTTAAATGTTAAATATATTTCATTAAAGCTACAATTTCAATGTATCGCTGATCATAGTTTCCATCATAATGTATTAGAAAAGATTATTAAACTCTTCTTTCTTCCATAATCTTTTTGTGAGACGTAAAAATGTATTGTTGTAATTATCTCGTAAGAAACGATTCGATTGAAAATAGTTTTAAAAAAGGGGTCAACATAATTTATGTTACATCAAGTTTTTAATTGAAATGTAATTGAAATCCTTGCAGACATCCCTTAAAGAGGTTGTGATAGAAACAATTGTCGTTTATTAACGTTTTATTAGAGTACATGAACGTTTAGTGAATTTACCTTTGCTGTGAAGGTAGAACTGATTAACTGGTTTCTAATTAATAAAGGAGTAAGATGGGACCATTTATGATAACATGTTTACAAAATGTAAATGGTGAAACCCAAACTGTCATATAGAGAGAAGAGTGACTACATGGCTCAAGAAAAGAGTGGTTAGATGCTGCACGCCATTAATTATTCATGAAGTGCTTCTGACTAAGTCAGCCTAACTAAAATGCAAATAAGCACACAAAATCAAAACGAATCGTGTAGCTCATAGTGAGGCATTATAAGTTACTCATAGTTTATTCTATTAGTTTGAGACATTTAGACATTTAATAACTCATGAAAAGTAACTCATGACTTCCCATGATTCTTTGAATTGCCTCATAGAGAGTATTTTTTTCTAAAAAAAAGTGTCTTAACAGCGACACCGAGCTGGATAAGTAAAAATGTCTCAACTCGAGTCAAGTTTGGTTTGAGTGTGTTTTAAACCTCCAGAATAGATAAACATATTCCTGCACGTTTCCTTTTAATTAATAAAGAGAACTGACGCTCCATATAGTCAGTCTTAACCTGGAATCCCCCCTTCTTCCAGTTAAGTTGTAAATTTTAGTCTTCGGACAGTGTTTCTAATTACTTCAGTATTTAATTAACGATTGATATGTAATGTTTGTTTGTCGTACTAAACCAGTCATATTCACACTTTTATCACCATTAATTTTGTTAAAAATACTTTATATAATTAAGACATATCACTGAAGGTGAACGGCTACTCTTTCTACTTTGTATCTTCTTTATTCCTTTGTCCTTCTTTCATTTTGGTTTAACACTCTCCTCTTCTGATGTTTTCAAAACTGAAGTTTAGTTAAAGTCGTTAAATACACGATGACTTTTCGATATAAATTTGCATTTAATCTGTTATCAATTTTCTTTACAGTCTTTAATAATGACTACCCTGCTATTGTAGGGAATAATACACCCCTTCAAAAATGCTTTTCGATATTGTCTTTGTTACTTTCGACATATTCTCATTCCTTTTCTGTCCAACACTCTAACGCAAGGGTTAATCGGTATTTTCAATCTTTCATCTACTCAACCTATCAACTGAGTCAACTCTGGAACATTCTTCCTCAATCCATCTTTTCTCCGTGTCTATGATCGCCAATCTTTCAAACGTAGAGTGTCCAGGAATCTCGAAAACATTGGATCTTGATTTTGGCTCTCGTCTTCCTCTATGGGGAGGGCGTTTTTGCGGGCATTCGCCCTTGGCCCTTCTTTCCTGCATAAAAAACGTACACATTGAAGAGCTCCCGTTCGTTAATGGTAATTTTACGGGAAATAAAATTAATGCTTTGATGTTTTGATTTATATCTCTACGTTCAGATTTTTTTGCTAAGCTTTACAATGAAATGAAGAAAAATGAAAAATATGTTTGTCGATGTTGGAGTAAAACCACGAGATTCACTTGATAATCCCATTTGCATGTTATATTTACATTTATTTTCCCCTTTATGTAGTCAACGCTATTATATAGTTTATCTCCCCTTTTTTGTTAATTTAAATCCAGATATTGGGTAATCATTCCTCATACTTCCTTTCTTCCCTATTTGTTTTTACCACCTCTCATCTTCATCCTGTTTCCTGTATAAATTTTCATTAAAAAATCAAATTCTAGCAACCCTTATATTTGTTTTGTTTTATAATAGTAAATGACACATAATATGAGGCCCTCCTAGGAAGAAGTGGCTAAGCGACAAAAGTAAAAAACCGCCAGAAAACGTAGTTAAAAGTTGTACCAAATTTGAAAGTTGCCATTAACTTTTTAACTCTGAAAAATCTTATAAAAAATCAAACGAAAAATCTTCAAAGGTTCGAAAGTTATGTAACTTTCAAATTGGTACAACTTTAACTGCATTTTTTACTTTTGTCGCTTATCCACTTCTTCCTAGGAGGGCCTCATATGGCACCGCAATAAAAAGAAAGTGCCATACATGCTTATTGCAATATTGCATTATTAGAATTAGAATTACAAAAACGTTGAGGTAGGCCTACGTGCTTTTTTTTCTACGAAATGAGAGAATTTCCAGCACCAGTTTTTTCGTGATGATTCACATTATCTTTCAAGACTGCTATTATGCACCATTATAAAAGTGGAGTGTTAAGGAAGAGTCACAGAGAAGTAAGGGAAAGTATATAATACAAAGACAAGCGACGGAGTTTTTCATACTATATATATACATATACCTCGTATATCACACTATTTGTACACAAAAAGATAAGCCATGGAGTTTTTCACACCATGTGTACACATATCTCGTACATCACAGATCTCGTATATCACACTTTGTGTGCACATATCTCGTATATCACACTGTGTACACATATCTCGTAAATCACACTATGTGTACACATACTTCGTATCTCACACTATGTGTACACACACACACCTCGTATATCCAGGCACTCATTGATGGAAAATGAAAAGTAAAGAATATGATGAAATGCTATACGTTGCATTAAACTAATTCACACCATGTGTTTGGGACGATTTTTTATTTATTTAATATATGAAATAAATTACATTATTTCATCGTTACAAACCAAAGACCACCGTGCTGCTTAAGCTAAATATTTAGATAAATTATATATATAAAATTTGCTCGCACCAAATTCAAGAACACTCAGCCCTTGATTGCTGTCACAAACAACTCCGACAGTGCAACAATATATATATATATATATATATATATATATGCGCACGTGTGTGTGTGTGTGTAGGCAACAGGGCAAAAATGAGGTCGAGAGTGTGATAATTCACATATGTAATGGGTATTTTATTGTTATTTTTTTGTGGAGGTAACAGCTTTGGTACCTCGGAAAATTTTATGTAAAAAAAATCTAGAACCATTTTTAATGTCAGAAAAATATATTAGTTTTGATTAATTTAGGTTACGCTACGTTAAGTCAGTTAAGGTTAGTTTAGGATAGGTTAGGTTAGCTAGTACCTTACTATTTAGGAACTTTACAAGAAACTTTACGGGAAAACTGCGTCTAGAATACTATTACGCACTTCTTGCTTTGATACCACTTGTAAGAGTGTGGTTAGGTTAATTAATTATATATATGTATATATATATATATATATATATATATATATATATATATATATATATTAATGTAAAGAACGACGCTTGTGTAGAAGAGCGTTCCGCACAAGATGAGGAGGGAGAACGAACAAATGAAAAATGAGGTACCTCCCAGGAATCGAACCAGGGATCATCCATTTGTTCGTTCTCCCTCCTCATCTTGTGCGGAACGCTCTTCTAACAAGCGTCGTCCTTTACATTAATTATACTGTGTGTTGTTTGCAGTTAAAATATATATATATATATACACACACACACACACACACACATAATCTTGCAAATGAGGCGGGATGCTGCAGAGGGGTCGACCGCAGGGCGATCCTGAGCCGTCGTTCGAACACACACACACACACACACCACACACACACACACATTAAGTTATATATATATGGATTTAAGTAACCCAAAAAAGCCAGCGTGGCCTGTTAGAATAAAAGTTCAATTGTTTTTTGGAAATTATGTCTTTTATTGTACGTAAATTAAATTTTATTATTATTATTATTATTATTTACTGATTATTTAATACAAATAAATTATTTAATTCAACCTATAAATTTAATTTTCATGATAGTGTTACGTAGACCCCACACTAGTCGCTATGTGTGCGGTCCCACACTGACATTCTAGGGTTAAAAAAAGTCGATACGCATGTGTGTGTGTGTGTGTGTGTGTGTTACACAAAAACAGCATAAATAACCCCGAAAGTATACGAACCTCCGTACGAACCATATAATATTGTTTACATTTCGAAACTGTCCAAGTTTAGAATACTTCCACATAATGACCATCATTCGTCGCTACAGTGCGTATTCTACAATTTAAACTCCATTAGAACATTAGCAAGACTCTTTTGTAGAATAGATTCAATAATTTCTCTCATTCTTTGATGGTGTTCTGCCAGATCTCTGGCAAAAATCTCTATATGTTGTGTGTATATATATATATATATATATATATATTAGTTAAACAAGTAATCAAAATATAGGAGTTCAAAACCCCAAAACCCCTTCCCCCGCCTCCAACTCCCCCCCCCCCCCCCAAATATTAACTAGTGAAATGAGAACATTATTCCTTATGTACAACTCAAAATCTTAAAATTATATAAAACCTGTATAGGACGAAATAGTGAAATTGCAGTTCAATTTTTTTTTTTGGTTTATTTTTTTCAAATATCCTCTAATATCAAATATTTTGCTACAATTTATGAGCACTAATAATGTTACTATAAATCAAATGCATTTTAGAATACTGACCAGACATTGGACAGTGTGTGTGTGTGTGTGTGTGTGTGTGTGTGTGTGTACACGAAACTGAAATTATGTAAGTCGTTATGAGAATAATTTATTTATATAAAATATTGTACATCTACTGTATAATGAAAATGATATTGATTTTGCTTGAGAGTAAAAAATTGTAAAGCTTTAAAGGCATAAACAACGCTAATAATAGTTCTTATTATTTATGAAGAAATGTATCAAATTTCATTTACTTTAATAATAATATTGCATTTTCAAAGGAAATGTGTATATATATATATATATATATATATATATATATATATATATATATATATATAATAATAACACCACTGAAGTGGAGGATGTTAGAAAATACGTAATTATTACTGGAGAGAGAAACACGCACACACACCACACACACACACACACACACACACACACACCACACACACACCACACACAGGCAGACAGACAGACAGAAACAGAGGCAAAGACAGAGGCAAAGATAGAGGCAAAGACAGACAGACAGATAAAAAAAATTAGTTCAGAGCCAAACCAGAATAAAATGAACATAGCACTCCTTCCTCATCAAATTCTTAGGACCAACAATCCCATACAGTGATTGGATGTCGATCCATATCAAACGTGTATGCAGGTCAGATTAGTTTAGGCTAGGTTAGATATAAACAAATAAAAACATAAACATTACATCATAGATTGACTAGATGGAGATTTAGTCACTGACACTCTTTTTCGGTTTTGAGAGCCGTCGATGCTATGGAATTCAATCTTGTGTTTAGTTTACGAGTTACTTTGGTCGGCATTCTTTCAACCAAACTTAAACTAACCAGTCCTAAACTAACTTAGCAGAGCCTAATCAGACCTAACCTAAGTTAACCAAATTAACCTACAGGGAAGGTGACGATAATATGTCTTGGCGATTATTTGGATAAACTCCCGTACTCATGATATTACCATTTACTTATGACACATAGCTAAACAGTCAGACTGCTAGAGGGAAATAGCTCGACCTATTGCGTTTCAAATGGAACAATTCAAAATCTTATCATAAATTTCCATCAGAAGACAAAAAAGAAAAAGCTAACTACTGACGACCGACGGGACGAGAAGTACCTGTTAGAGGATGACCACAAAACGTTTCCTCGCCAAATGAGGTCCAATCCACGCACAAGGAATGCAAATACTGAAGATAATGTCAGTTTGCTTGGATAAATAACTGAATTTTATATGCATAACATGGAATACAGAAAATATGTAGCTTGCCGAAAACCCTGCAAACAACCTAATAACCCCCATTATAAAGTTAACATGGAACAAGATGATACCCTGACCTACGACATTTTGGAAGTTTATTCTACTTTCAGAAACGTCATAATTAATTTACGACGACTGAACGTATATAAGTATGGAGGATGGCTAATCAAATACCAGGTGATTCATTTAAAACCGTACTACTGAACCGTACTACTTTTAATTTGGGTACGGTTTTATATGAATCACCCTGTATAGCAAGCAATCCATTTGCAACCAAAAGTTCAACTCGGTGATTTCAGTATGATGGGATCGATGGGCAACGATTTGGCATGTTGAAAAGAATGACCAGTTCTTCATCGTCAGACGTCTTAATTCTGCTAAACATATCCATTTTTAAGAATAATTATATAACATTGTTCCAGCAGTGTTTGATAGCTAAATATGTTATGTTGCAAGATGAGTGTGCAGATTTGTTTATCTCCAAAACTAATACTTTTACAGGTTCTGAACCCCAGTGAGAACTTCTGGAAAACACTTAGTTTGTTAGCTGTCGAAACAAACACATCTTTCCAGATCTGTGGTAGATCTAAATGAAACTTTAACTAAACTTAGGCAAAATCTTAACCATGCCGTGATAAAGGTGGTAAAGGCTTCGTTGCCAAGATGTGTCCTAGACTTTCATGAAGCCCATGGAAAGTATAGTCGATATTAGTTGATTGTTTTTTCTATTTTGTCCAATTTTTAGGTGTTTGTAATGTCATTAATACACTTTATAACACATTCCTGAGAACACATCCCTGAGTCACTTCGCTCGCTACACCGGCCCACTTTAATCTTTTGCCGTTCAAAACTCCTCTTTGTATTGAATTACGTAGCTAGTTGCGTATATCTGTTACAGGGAATCTGTGTAACTAGGGATTTTATGAAATCCCTAAAATGTTCATGGATTTCATGTAAAGTTAAGTCGCAATATTTTCGTTAGTTTTAACGAAAATATCACGACTTAACATTCAATTAACCTAACCGAGCGTTCATTTAACCGGACATTCAATAATTTTCCCGTAGATTTAAAGAAAATATCACGACTTAACCTTACATGAAATCCATGAGCATTTTAGGGATTTCATGAAATCCCTAGTTACACAGATTCCCTGTAGCATATCCATATACAATGTCCTGCCAGATAACCAATAACATTTAATTTTATTAAACATCATGGGCAGAGTGGATTGGTCTAAACCACTGATTTAAATCATTTGTTTTAAATAATTTAAAAAAAATATTTATTTATACCAGGTGATTATAAAATTAGTCTCTATCTTCTCCTCACACACTGATAGAGTTAGAAGACCCCATTAAACGTGAAATTGCTGTTGTTCCTCAGGAAATGTTCCGTTCAGCTACCCTCAATGTTATTCTTTGTACTCATGGAAGGCCACATTACAACGCAATTCGATTAACGTTTGTATTCGGACCATATGACCATCTACAGTATATTGTTTCGTTTCTTCGTCTTTAGGGAAAGGAGCTTATTTCCTTTCCTATGTCTTACTGGTAGTGTTATACCAATTTACGTCATACGATATTTAAAATAAAAATAAAAAGGGACCAACTTCATAATTACCTGGTATATAGCTAATTAGATTTTCTTAGTAAGTTTTTAATTAAATACGAGTGTATATATAGTTTTTTCTAGCTAGTAGTAAAGAACCTAGTGAAGTATCTAGTCATTTTCTTCTCGTATAATTCTCCGCAGATACAGTTATAAGTAAAAGGAAAATACTACACTACTACAGTACTATATGTAAAATGATGGTCAGTTGGAACAATGAGTCTCTGAGGGTTTTGTTTTCAAGGTATGGAGGTCGGGGGGGGGGGGGGCATATTTTTTTTCAAAACTGCTAGTTACACTTACAGGATTTTTAATCTGCTCATGTTATTTATTTATTGACTAAAAATAGATCTGTTTAAGACGGACTGCAAACATATTTCTCAGAGAGTTTATTGAAAAAACTGTTGCTTTTGGTATTTAAAAAAACAACAACGGTTTTTTCCACCCGACGGGTATTATTCTTCATTGCCTGATGTTCACTTTACTGATTTTATTCATAGCTAACGGCAGACGATTTAAATTATGCCTAAAATCCTCAGAGGAGATATCTCTATGCAACAAAGAATTAAATGTCTATCGGTGCTTTATAAGATGACTTTCGAAAATCAAGATAAATAACGTGGTTCCTTATTATGACCAAGCACGATCCGTTTAAAACCATGTTGTGCACCATGCAGCTTTCTAAATATTTAGTAATTTATCTTTACACGCAGATTCTAGACGTTTGCCAGCATGTGATGTTAAAATGATAGGCTTGAAATTTAAATTCCTTCTTATATTAACTTTTCAGAAACTGGCATTGCAATTTGTAATTGTGCATTGTGAAAGAACACAACTGCGAGTGATTTTATTTTATTTTATTAGTGTCATTTACACTTTTGGCATGAATTAATGTTCAGTTTTGCATTGTTTGTACGATAAAAAAATATTAATGAGATTTAGACTAATATTTACATCTCTGAAAGAATAAATCTATTTGTATTTGCTCAGTTACACTTCCTTGTTCTGACTTCCAATTGAGGTTCTCGCTGCAAATTGATCAGCGAGGAAGATTTTTTGGATTTTTTTGTTGTAATCACTCCTAGTAAGGATCAATACACTTAGGAAATTTCGGAGCACTAGTTCGCAAACTCCTCTTCTTACCGAAATAAATGTCGGCTTTGTTATTCCGTAGGCTTAGCAGTGACGTCTAATATGATTCGTTACTAATAGTTTAGAGTGATGGCTGATGTATAGATGGGGGTCTCTACGTATAGGCTTAGTTTGAAATCAAAATAGGCGTCCAAAACCTCGATATTGTAAGGGCCAAAGGTAACTTCGCTACTAAGAACTCGCAACAAGGCCTCCGCGATAAAGAGAATCGGGCCAATGTAGTTACCTAAGTTCTCCTTACCTATGGGAGATCCTTACCATAAATTCTACCCTAGTATGTAATAAGCTAAACTAAGAGGACAGGACTTAGTGAGGATAATGGTGAAAACTTCCAATTACCGAAAACTCGTTTCATCGAGCTAGGCTTACAATCAACGAATATCGGTGGAATTATTACGGAAATAAGAATCGCATGATTTATGCAGTAAGTAGAACATGAAAGAATATGCAGTGATGGAAATTCACTTACGCTCGTGCATAAATATTATTAAGACTGTTACGTCTTCATTTGTGTGCGAGTTGTACGCAAATATACACTCAATATCGGTTAAATAATGATAATATGAAGTGACGCAAGTTTAACTAGTATGCTGTACATTAAGAACTGACAACATGATTACAGCAGATATATTGAATATTCAAATGGGGAATTAGTTCCCTAGTGCAAACCATATTCTATTTGATAGACTCTCAGCTTATTAACTCTTTGCACACAAACAACAAAAATTTGCAGTACTCTGGACAGAGTATCTGTTGCAATCTGAGAAATTCCTTGTTCAGATGATGTTTTCAGTTCTTCTATTATGTGTGGATTGTGCTAAAACACTCTATCTTATAAATAACCCCACAGATGAAAGTCACGGGGTTTTAGATCTGGTGATGTTGGTGATCATGATTCCTTTATTGTAAACCTCAGGAAATCTGTTGGACAGGACTCTTCCGTCGAAAATTTCGTGTAAGTATCGTGAGCTGAGAGAACACCACATAGAGCATGTTTTGTACTAGAGGACTAATTCTCCATGTGTAGAAAAGATACACTAAATATTTCATGCTTTTATTTCAGTTAATAAAATAAATACAAACCTTTTAAGTATCAAATGTTTAAAAAATTATCTGATAGCGGAGTCAAAATGTTTGCTGCTGAATCTAATTTTTTCACTTTCAATTATATTTAGTCCATTTTTACAACAACATGCGACTTTTTATTTCTGGTACTCCTTATGTATAAGTTTATAACCATTTATTGCAAATTCTGCAATATAATCTTTACTATTTGTATTTGTACTAGGTTTATTTTTTGGCTTTTTATTCACTCTTTTTATGTCTTTGAGAACTTTGGTGCCTTTTCTATTCACTTCCTAATTTTTAGCCGGACTTGGATCGCAATTGAGATTCCTTCTGAATGAGTTCTGCCCAGTGTTTTCAATAAAGTTTAGATATAATCCTTTTCATATACAGCTCGGGATTTTAGTAAATGGATCCATTGTATCTATTAATTCTGTTTTCTCTGCCTGCTTTTGCGCAGCTCCTTTGTATATTGATGCTGTAGATTATACATTCCATAACTCAAAACTCTCTCAGGTTATAAATGGCAGCATCCCGATATTATCAACTTTACTGATGTCTGTAGTGTACACTCATTGTTTTATTTGTTATTTACTTTAATTTATTACTTTCCTTTTATCATTGATCTTTCTTCTCTTTATACTCGCTTCACTGTACTTTAAAAACACGGGCAGACGGGTAGCCATAGCCGGCATTATGATTTCGAACAGCAAAGGAACCGGGATAAATTACACACTATTATTGACTATTTACTGACTTTATTTATGCCGAAACAATTGAACAAACGGAGTAAAGCGAGTGCGGAATTAGCGTTAACATTTAATCGCGGAGAGAGACATAATTTAATATTTTAAATTTACAATAACATAGTAATACGAAAAACCACCTAATCGGAGCAAACCCGCTGGAAGACTGGATTTGGGGTATTTCAGGTGCGGCACGTTTCATGTATTGCCAATTAGTATTTTATATTTTTAATTTCAAACAAAACATTATTAATTTCTTATTTATGTACAAACCATAATTACATTTCGTATTAAACATTATTATCTTCTTTACTAAACAAAACATTATTAAATTCTTACATACAAAACATTATTAAATTCTTATTAGACATTATTATCTTTATTTAAAAAATCCAATACACGACATGTCTGTAAAATCCTTTACCACTGCATTATGCCGGTCCATTTGTTCCTTTATTATAGTTCGTATCATGATCAAGAAAACTGCCTCATGAGCAGTGTTTGGGATTTCACTAACATGCGTATTAATGTCGTCGCTGGGAAGCAATATATATATATATATATACTGCTGGGAAGGAATATATACAGTATATACAGTATGTACACTGCTGGAAAGCAATATATATATATAATATATATATGTGTGTGTGTGTGGTGTGTGTGTGTGTGTGTGTGTATATATATATATATATATATTATATAATATATATATATATATATATACTGCTGGGAAGTAATATATGTTTCTCTATATATTTTTCTCTGGGGTGATTTTAATTTCCCATTCATGAAATATAAAAGGATACGAAAAAATATATGTATACATCAGGACAAGGGGGCACACGGGAAGACCAGGAGCAGGTACAAATGCTAGTAGCTCTAGCTCATGAATTTATGTTAACGCAAGAAATAACAGAAGAAACAAGAAAAACAACTGCCTAGATTTAGTATTCACAAACAACAGCAACCTAATTGATAATGTAGAAATATCCCCAACTATAATATCGGACCACAACATCAGTGAAATAACAACCAATATAAAAGCAACAGGAAAGGAAAGAACACGAACAACAGAAAGAAGCAAATTCGAAATTTTTAATTTTCACTCCAAAGCTATAAACTGGGACGATGTTGCATCCAGCATGGAAGACTGGAAGTAATAAATTGGAAAACCATTTTCGAGGTCAAGACAACGGAAGAGATGCTAATAACTTTAGAGGAGAAGACGTTAGAAATTGTGGAAAGACATGTCCCAAAAATACAACAAAGAGGAAAGAGAAGCAGGTTCGAGAGACAAAAGAGGTCATTGTTCCGAAAGAGAAAAAGAGTAACTGCAAAATTAAGTAACTGTAAAGATAACATCAGAAAAATATTAAACAATAAACTGCAGAGTATCGATGACGTCATACAGGAACTAATTGAGAAGCATACAGAAAAAGAAGAAGACGACGCTATAGAAGCGATAAAGGTTAACTCAAAGTACTTCTATAATTTTGCAAAAAGAAACTCGAAAACTACGCGACTATCGGACCTTTGAAAAACGAGAACAGTGCTTTATCTGATGGTCTAACAGAAGTACTGTATCTGAAATATTAAGAGCAGCTCAGTACGAATCATCTTTCAGTATCCCAAAGACAGACAAACTGATATGCGATAGAAGCGCGTTCTTTGAAGAAGAACTACAATGGGAAAGTATAACGGATTTCGACTTTACGACGGATGATATTACACAAGCCATAGGGAAACTAAAAACACACTCAGCGGCAGGACCGGATAAATGGAATGCCACACTGATCAAAAACTGCAAGAATGCAATCGCTGAGCCCCTATATTGGATATGAAGACGATCACTAGACACGGGAGAAATACCGGGCATCCTGAAGAGCGCGAACATAGTCCCAATATATAAAGGAGGAGATCGATCCGAGGCCAAAAACTATAGGCCAGTGTCGCTTACATCTCATTTCACTAAAATATTTGAAAGAATAGTTAGATAGAAAATCTATGACTTTTTGGAAACTCAGAAAAAATCTATGATAATCAACATGGGTTTCAGTCAGGCAGATCATGCCTAGCACAACTAATGGAACACTACAACATTATTGATGCATTTGAAAGTAATGAAAACTATGATGTAATATACATAAACTTTGCCAAAGCGTTCGACAAGTGTTACCATGGAATCATAATACATAAACTGAAATATTTGGGAATAACAGGAAAAGTAGGGAAATGGATATATACTTTCATTAGTGAGCGGCAGCAAGTCGTTACAGTACAAGGAGTATCTTCATCAGAATCAGAGGTCCTCAGCTCAGTACCACAAAGTACAGTATTTGCCCCACTACTTTTCATAATCTTGCTAACTGACATAGATGAGGACGTTACCAGAGACAACACAGTAACATCCTTTGCTGATGACACAAAGATCAGTAGAAAAATAAGAAACCCAAAAGATATAGGATCTTTACAAACCGACATGAACAGAATCTACAAGTGGACGGTACGGAAAAAGAGAAGACCTAAAATCCATGGAATATTATACCCCAAATGGACAGGAAATTCGGAGAAATTCTAGAGCAAAAGATTTACGGGTTGTAATGACGGATGATGCGGAATTTGAAACACAAAATAAGATAGCAATAAACAGAGCAAAGAGAATAACTGGGCAGATATTGAGAACCTTTAAACGAAGGGATAGGAATGTAATGATTCCTCTACTGAAAACACTGATCATACCCAAATTGGAATACTGCTCGGTCCTGACAACCTGACATCCACATATTAAAAATAAGACATTAAACAGCTGGAAGGAATTCAGAGAAGCTTCACAGCCAATATCAAGGGGTGCAAAGGACTAAATTACTGGGAAAGGTTACGCGAATTAAATCTATATTCACTGGAAAAGAGAAGAGAGAGATACACCATTATTTGCATTTGGAAAATAATGGAGAAACTAGTCCCTAATCTTACTCTGAACCCTGTAACTCCTCAAACAACGGTGGAAAGTAGAAAAGGAAGAATGTGTCGTGTTCCCAAATTAAAGGCGATTAACCCTGAAAAAAATAGTTTTGTTGTGAGAGGACCAAAACTGTTTAATCAGCTGCCCAAAGACCTAAGGAACACGAATGGTGTTGCAGTGGACATCTTCAAAAGAAGATTAGACGCCTGGCTCAGAACAATCCCCGATGAGCCGGGCGTACCTGGTTATGTGAGGTGGAGAATACAAGAAACCAACTCACTACTTCACCAGGCCAACTCGAGAGGAGAGGGCGACAAGCTTGACCTTCGTGAAATGAGGAATAATCGCGCGGAACCTTTGAAAGGTTGAAAAGAAAGGAAAGATATATATATATATATGTGTGTGTGTGTGTGTGTGTGTGTGTGTATACTGCTGGGAAGCAATATATATTTACATTCCTTATCACTCCGTACGCAAAGCTCAGTCTTGATTTTTAATATTGTCATCAATTAAAATAGCTTATAATCGATCATTAATTTAAGGGTTTTTCACACCATCTGCTTTTAAATCAAATGAATCCTGTTAAGTATAATTTTAATTGATGTTAACACGATTATTATGATAAATCGATGATGAAAAATGAAGTTCTCCAGGCCCCGTCTTTAGAAATGAAAATAAAAAGAAGGAAACGAATAGGGAATAATTATGCATTATAATATGTTAATACACAGACAGTGATACAGTGCAGTAATGCAGAGCGTTGATAAAGAGTATTGCTACGGAGAATTGATACATAATTGATACAAAAATTCTAGCGTTATAGTTTAATCAAAAAGAAGTTTGTCTACGAGATTGGCGATTGTATTTCAGTTCACTCTCACGCAAAAGGTTCCAGATATAGTCCCCCATCATACTTTCATTGTACTGTCCCTTGTAGCGTTCCTCGAAAGAGCTGACATCCTGGTGAAATCTTTCACCTTGTTCTTCTGAGTCGTCTCCCATGTTTTCTTTGAACTCATCAAGGTGGGCGTGTAGTACGTGCAGTTTCAGCGACATTCGGCAGCCCATGCTCCGGTACGTGTCCACAAGTTCGTCAACGATTTCCCTGGAGTTCTCTGCCTTGTGGTTTCCGAGGAAACCTTTGACTAGAGAAACGAAGCTTGTCCAAGCTGCCCGCTCAACCTCAGACAGCTTCTCAGGAAAGCTGTCGGAGTCAATAAGTCGCTTCACCTGAGGGCCCACAAATACTCCTGCTTTGATCTTCGCCTCCGACAACTTCGGGAACAGCTCCTGGATGTGCTTCAAGGCCTCACCCTCTGGATCCAGCTGTTTAACAAACTGCTTAATGATGCCCAATTTGATGTGCAGGGGTGGCATCAGCACTTTCGTTGGCTCCACCAGCGGCTCTTGCTTCACGTTATGGGCCCCAACCTCATAGCCGGTCCTGAGGGGCCAGTTCCTCTTCTCGTAGTGAAGGGCTGTATTTCGGCTATCCCAGAGGCACAGATAGCAAGGGAACTTGGTGAAGCCTCCCTGAAGCCCCATCAAGAAGGCCACCATCTTGAAATCGCCAATGACCTCCCAGCTGAATTGGTCGTACTTCAGTGCACTCAGCAGGATTTTGACGTTCTGGTACTCTTCTTTCATGTGCACTGAATGAGCCAGAGGAATCGAGGGCCACTGATTTGTGTTGTGCAGTAAAACAGCCTTGAGGCTTTTAGATGAACTGTCGATGAAGAGCCGCCAGTCAGAGGTGTTGCAGGGAATGCCCACAGCGTCGAAGAGTCCTCTGATGTCATGGCAGTAGCACAACCCATCTCTAAGAGTGAAGAACACTGAAAAGCCGCGATGCCGCTTCCTCTGGGAAGTAATTCGAACGCTGTCGTCCAGTAAGTCCCACTGCTTCAGTCTGGAAATGAGCAGCTCGGCGTTGGACTTTGTCAAGGCCATTTCCCTGATGAGGTCGTTGATGTCCTCTTGGTTGGGGTAGTAGGGGCACCTTTCACCGGCCACCCGGCGTCGACGGCGCGCAGCAGATGACGCACCTTGCTCCTCCTCGGAATCATCATAGCTTGCTTCTTCTGCTGGACAAGATTGATCTCTCAAGGGAGGCTGTGGCACAGGTAGGTCCGTCGCGTTATGGGGAACAGGTGCAATAGATGACGGAATGTCAGGGTACTCAATGGGAGGCGCATTCTTCCCCTTTCTTCGTTTTGTTGGGTCCACCATACAGAAATAGCAGTCCGTGAGATGGTCTGAGGGCTCACGCCAGACACGGGGGATAGCGAAACGCATTGCCCTCTTCTCTCCTCTAAACCAACCTTCAAGAGTGCGGCGGCAGTAGTCACAGATGACATGTGGTGCCCAGCGTTTGTCTTGGTCACCGACTGGCATTCCGAAGTAGGCAAGATAGGCTTCCTTTGCACGGGTGCAACTGTCCAAGCAGTGTTTTTTAACCGTCTTTGCGAAGAACTCGCCGCACACGTAGCAGAAGGAATCCGCTGGGTATTTGCAACCACGAGCAGCCATAACAGTAACTTCGTCACACGTCACACGTCTGAAAAAGTAAAAATAATGGATTAATTTAACCCTATATGGACATAATTCTTATTTTTGTCTTAAATTTTTTTTACCTATATTAAACATTCATTTAGAGTACTTTGAACATAAATATGTGATTTTTAATGTAATATATATATATAATAATATAATATAAATAATATATATATATAATATATATAATAATATATATAATATATATATAATGTAATATATATAATACAAATTGGACAACCTTATACCACGTGGCAAAGAAGGCATGGATGTCAGAGCCATCAATATTGTTACGTTTCAATAAAATATTCTAGTGCTCAGTTTATCAAAATTGTTTTATATTACTTCAGCCACTCTAACAACATATATTGAGCAATAAAAAATTATTCAACTTACCTTTAATCAAATAAAGTGATAAAAAATAAAAAACGAACTGCGTAACCATACACTTTTACTTCTACTGACGCACTAACTTATTTTTTTCATTAAAGCTCGGTTTCTGCAGTAGGAGTTGCCAATTCGTGATATAAACTCCTTGAACCGTTACAAATTTGACGATATCGTCATTTAAGTTAAAATGTACTTGTTTCGGTAAATATATAGTAAATTTTGAAGCGTTTACAGATCTGTCGCAGATGTCCATATAGGGTTAAAAAATAATAATATTCTTATTTCAACAAAATCGATGTACTGACAACAAACCCGAAGTTTAAAATCACTGACAGCTTTTTTCCAGTGATTTGAAGCATAATGAATCAGAAAATAAAGGTTATTGCCCAGAAACAAAAAAAAAAATTTTTTTGTTACACGGTGAATTATTAATACAATGACAATTCATATACTAAGGATAGAAATAATACTGCACTGTCGAAGTTAAGTGGAGCTACAGACAGACGTTTTCGTACCAAGAAGTCCATATCTTAGAGGATAAATGGCAGGACTCATGGATAGCTTGGATGATCGGGTTGGTTGATTTCTTAATTCTTTGCATTAGACTGTGTTGAGCACGTCTTGTTACCTCCGGGAAGCTCGGGACATTGCGGGTAGCAAACATTTGCGAAGTTGAGCATCTTGGGGGTAATTTATGTAAGAGTCTAAAAGACCTGTTGTACAGCAAATTTAGGGTTCTGCCAGAACCTTTTTTATAATTCACCCAGGGTTGCTGACCGTATATATTACTGCAGAAAGTACGAAAGAGCTATTTATTTTTTCTAACTAAACTACTTTCTTTGAACCCGCTGACTCTATTTCGTTTTATATTCGAACTCGTAGAATGTGTAACGTCCCTCAAAATTTTCACATCTATTTTAAGTAACGCTACTTCCGGTCTCTCACAAGTAGAGTCTATTATACCGCTGACACGCGTATCGTTTCGAGTATGCTGTGCAGCCATAAAATGCCTACTTTCTTTTCAATCCTATAACATTCTATTACGTCCTTCTCTGTCACTAATTTGGTTACTTAGATTAAGACGCAATCCGAGCTTACTTCCACAATACAGTGTTTACATTTTTAGGAAATAAATATTACAGAAAACAGCCATATTACTGGGAGTTTCTCATTCATTTGAAAAAGAAAGCTAAGCTAAGTAAGTCCGCCATATCCTGAGTAAAGATTTTAGGGTGAGAGAATGAAAGTCAGCGTTGGTATACATATTTTATATCATAAATTATAATTTAAATAAAATTATAAGAAAAATTGTAATTTAATTAAATATAATTATAAGAAAAATTGTAATTTAAATAAAATTATAAGAAAAATTATAATTTAAAGAAAATTATAATAAAAATTATAATTTAAAGAAAATTATAATAAAAATTATAATTTAAAGAAAATTTTATAAGAAAAATTATAATTATTATATAAATAAAATTTAAATTTAAATTATTTATTGTTGAAAAGACATTACCAATAGAATACAAGTACAATATTTTTTTTTTTTAGTAAGGACATTGAATTTTGAGTACAACATTTTAGCAACTGACAAATATGAAACAATGAAAGTTACTTTCACAGCAACAACTACTTGCATAATTATATGTAATTTATGTACGTTGGGTTATGATTACATTTCTATACAGTAATTTGGATTTAATATTGAAATAATAATTCAATAATATTAACATTGGTTAATACATTTATGTAGAATAATAATAGTAATAATAATAATAATAATAATAATAATATTAATATTAATATTTTTAGATTAAATAAAAAATGCGTTAAATTTAAAATAAATGTCATAATTATAATTAATAAATAAACATCCAAATTCTTAACTTTAAAATTTAACCTTTAAACAAATTTTAAATTTAAACTTTAAACAGATATGGGATCACCTGAAGATCAGGGCCCCCAGCCTTCTTTAGTTAGCTTTATAAGGCTCACTAACGAAAATATCACGACCTAACCTAACCAATCATCAAGGACGTACAGTTGACCTAACGATTGGTTAGGTTAGGTCATGATATTTTCGTTTTTAGTTAGCCTTATAAGGCTAACTAAAGAAGGCTGGGGTCCCTGATCTTCAGGTGATCCCAGATATCTTTAAATATCTTAGTTTAATTAATAAGAAAATATTATTTAACTCCGTGAACATAGAAAAATTAAAAGAAAAATGCAATTTATCAGTAAATTAGATTAACTTTAATATTATTTTTACTTCCACCAAAAACAATAATTTTGAAAGCACTTTAGGAAAGCCGTTTGTCCTTTCGGCAAGTACAGGAAAACGATGAAAAATGAAGCCAAAATGAACGGGAAAAAATGCGAACTTTTTGCCATATTAGGACCATCAGCGTCTTGACGGATTCCCGCTCATTTTTCAACTGCGAATATCGCTTGCCAGCCGATTGTTGGTTTCGCCTGGTTGCTCTTTCTTTCTAAAAGGGTTAATTCATTTAGGGGGTCCCTCCATAACTTCTGTCGGCTTTTATTTATTGTGCCTAATGAACCACTTGTAATATTCACTTGATAATTATACTCATATATATATATATACACAAACACACACACACACACACACACACGAGGTTGTATACATTGGAACAGAACGAAAACGTAGTGGACTAACGAAATGAAATGGAATACACTTTCCTGAAAAACAATTACTATAGCGTAACGTAACAACTCGATGGAATATCAGAATGTTTATAAGTGATGAAACACAATTTCATTTTTCTTCAGTGTTAAAACATCCCAGCAAGAAATGGGACATTTACTAATCGTCACAAGCGTTTTATTGACGTTTCATAAACGATTATTATAACTTTTATTTAAAGGTCCTTTTTCTTGCTGTCATTATTACAAAGACTTTCGTACCTTATTAATTAACGTTTCCGCACTCAAAATCATTTGATTATTTACACTCTATGTATAGAAAGCATGAAAAGAAAAGACAATGGGAACTTGTATAGTGAATCTACGCACAAAATAGATGATTTTTCCTTGTTACGATGATTAGAATTGGTGTGGGACGTAATTTAACTAAAAGGATTTCACTCTCAACAGGAATATTTGTATTTTAAAAAGATGCTGACTGTCAAGATGGTGCCCATTTTGAGGAACAAACAAATTTTGAGTATTTCTAAGCTGGCGCCTCTAAATCTTCAGAAATTAAGAACCTAATATACAATTGAACCCTATCTGTATGTTGTCTGCTCTGTAAATATTAAACATATAGTCTTTCTACAGTAAATAGCGGCACTTTGGCTGGGAAACTGTAACTTCTGCAATGAATCAGTATGCAAATGTGCTATCGGATTGCAATTCTAGTTTTTTCTGAGTCAATGAATGCTTTCCTGTACAAAGCTCAAACTACTCAAAAACAAAAACACCGAGTTACTCCTTAACAAATAGATTTACAATAATTATATGATCTATGATGACTGTCACTTTTCCTCAAGCCTAAGATTTGGATAAATTCTTCAAATTTGCACTCAAAACCTGGTGAGAATTTACTATCTATTTAAGTCTATTTTTTCTTAATGTCAGAATAATAAAAAAAAATCATTGTCATAACTCCGAAAAATTCTTTGTATTTTTCCACGCAGTCTGTTAAAGCCGTAAGAGGAGCTACGTGATTGACACAAAGCTGCCTGTATCCTTTTTCAGGTCTAAGTTTTGATTCATTTTAAATCTGAACCAGCAGTTAAAATCCTTTTACGATATCCTCCTCGTACTGTATAAGTATTAGCAGGCAACCCGCATAATATTCACTTTTAAATTAAATTAGTATTTATAATTGTTCAAATTTCATACAAATACGCGTCACTTATTATACAGGGTATTCAAAATGAAACGCAACCCATTGGCGAATGTGTATAATATCATTGTAACCTAATCCTTTTCTTTTCTACTTTGGGTTGCGTTTCTTTCTGAACACCCTGTATCTTCACTGAAGAAAACAAATAAAATTTAATTTAGCCTTTCTTTATTCTGCAAATGCTGCAAATTTAGTGCATAAACCACACATTGCATCACTAATCATAGGATACGAGTATGCATAATTATTAATATTATGTTTATAAATATAAATCATAAAACGCTTTCTGTCCCTCTCTGTGTTATTATGTTTCTTCCTAAAGTGATGTAATTATAGTGTATACATTAAAGCAACTTCTTTGTAACGAAATAATATCCTCAAGAAGTTACTTATTACTACTGTGATGGTATACAAAAAGAGAACATTCCTAGCAACGATACAGTTTACAGTAAGCATATTAATACTAGATTCAAGAAGCATTTTTTTTTTATGTAGAAAGGAGGAGGGGCCAGCTAAGGGCTCGCAAGAATGGCCACTCTTTTTAAGAAAGAGAGAGAGCCGAAATCAAGGTCTTCGAGGCTCACGATGCCTTTTTTTATATAAATTTTGAAAACAGTGTGTAGTGTGTAAAATGCATGTATGTGTAGTGAAGAATAGAGGCAGAAGTGTGTGTTTGAGAGCATGCTGCACTGCTCACAGGGTAAATGAGACACGAAAAAAGATCAACTAAAGAGGACAGTGACAGGAGAAACGGGAGTTTCAGCATTCCCTGTCTTCTGCCTAACGTTAACCCCGGAGTACTTCCCCGGTCAATTGGTGTCTACAATCTCCTCCTCCTTCATGTAGTATATGATGAAAATAACCACGAAGGAAAAAGGAAACACAGAATGGTGCTCAAGCGCTTTCGTCAAATGACATCCTCAGGAACACTGAAGAACACGTATTGTTTTTAAAAAGTTCTGCTGCACTTTTGAATGTAAATAAAAAAGAAATATCGAATATACAAAAATAATTAATTATGAATATTTTGAGTATTTAAAGAAAAATTCTAAATATATTTTAGTTTATGGCAACTGTCGAGGAATTAGGTCAGTACTGAAATGCCACCAAATGGTTACTAAGTATGAATCTATAATAACAGGTCAGAGAAAATTTGGAGAAGAATATTGAATGGATCCACCATCGAAACGTACCATAAAAGTGGGTGGAGACGTTTAAGAAAACTGTTACAGTTATGCTGAGTTATTCTTCCATGCTGAACACTAGAAGAAGTTGAACGTGATCGTGAATGTTCTGAGCGAAGTGCCACCAAAAACCTGCACGTCGTGCCTCCACTGAACTGGAAATGTTAAGGTCGAATGTTCATAATGTTCTACGAGGTACCTTAGTTGAGGCCCCTTTGGAGGACGATTATGGCAGACGCATTGATGAATGTTCTGAACTGATGGATTTGATAGAAATTGATTCATCATTTCTTGGTTGGTTATATTTTCTGAAACGAAGCTACCCTCCACTTCAGTGACGAAGTTAACAAACTTAACTGTCGAATTTGGGAACAAGATAATCCTCATAAAGCGAGAGCACACAAGCGATACTCCGTTAAGGGTATAATGTTTGGTGTACTTTTACGCGTGAAAAAATTTATGGCACTTTTTTTATGAACCATATGTTGCCCTCATATTTGAAGATGGTTCAGATTATTTTCGTCCCAACTGTAAATCGAAACCTTTTGGATAACTTGATCTTTCAGCAGGATGCGTCCCCACCTCATTAAGCTGTATAAGTGTTCGGATCTTCCTTGCATTCCTGGAAAGATATACTGGACGCTGTGGCCCCATAGCATGAGCTCCTTGCTCACCCGATCTTAAACTACTAAATTTCATACCTTTAAGGAAAGATTCAATCTATACTGTGAAACCTGTCCGCTGTGTGTATCTTAGACCCGAACGAAAGAGTAAAACGTAAATATATATATATATATATATATATATATATATATATATATATATATATATATATATATATATATATATAAATAATAAAATAGATCGATAGTATATACACATAGAGGGTTGACAAAAGTAAATAGACAACACGATGATTGTCCTCAACAACAAATGGCAAAGCTCATCGATAGAATGTCAGAACGTGTGCCAGCTTTACATAATACTTTAAAGGGGAACGCAACATGATATTGAATATACTGATTCATTAAATTTGTTCTTATTTATTGACTTTTATTATCAAATCTAAAACTACTGTATGCAAAACCCAAAGGTATCTACTTACTTTTGTCAACCCTCTGTAGACAGTAGCTGAAACGTCTAGCTCAGAACTGGGGAATCTGGCGTCAGCGGGCATAATGTGCAATTAAATTAGTGTAATTTAATTGCCCGTGGACAGTTTGATTATTTAAAGTCGTACAGTATTTACATCTTAATTATGTCTCAAACTATTTTTAAAGCTGCAATTTGCTCGGTACAGAGTATTTTAGTTGAAATTTGCCTGCCACACAATAAAGGTTCCCCACCCCTGGTCTATCTTCTTGATAAGCGGTGTCCTCTGGAACTAAATGAAAAATCCAGAGTATACTTCCAGGAACTAAAGAAAACCTCTTACTGTACATTCGGTCTACCGAGTATCCTCTTTACATACTTTATACCCAGGGTACGTTTAGGTTATTTTTTTTTCTCTCGGATCTAATTAGGTACACGCATCAGACAGTTTTCAGAATGCAATGTCTGTACAGCTAAAGTCAGGGATTCCGTAGCCTTTAAATCAAAGAATTAAGCAAGAAGCAAACTCCATAAATTCTCAGGAATTTCAAGATGTTTGCGTCAATTTTGAAAGAAGATTACAACACATTCTACTCTAGATAACGATGGGGAACATATTGAAATTTGATAGCTTGCATATGTTAATTCTTTAGCTGACGTAACTTTAATAAAACTTATATTGTTTGTATATTCAATATTTCTTTTTTATTTGTATTCGAAACTGCAAAAGAATTTTATCGGCGCTATATATATATATATATATATATATATATATATAAGTTATATACAGGGTGTAACAAAAGTGAGTATCCAGTGAATATTTATTTTATTAAATTTTATTTTATTGATCTCACGCCATTAGACTTTTTTCTTTGGGAATATCTGAAGTCAGTGGTTCACTGATCACAACTATTGACCACTTGAAGAAAAGAATTTACGAGGAATGTGTTAAAATCAGTTAGAATGTTTTTTCCTCATTTTTGGATCTAGCATAATGTATTGTATTTACATTTCATTTGCGTTGCTTAGTAGAATTTTGAGTTGTGATATTAAGTGTTCATTTTTGGTTAAACACGTGGTCATTTACTTATTTATTAATATACATCATTATTTATTAATACATGTCATTACTTATTAATTTACATCATTATTTATTACATAAACATTACATTCATATATTAACTTTTTATTTGGTCGCATTTGTATTATATTATATATATTCTTTTATAAAAGAAGGGTAACTAATTTATTTTCATATTTACATATCATACATATTCTACGCTCAAATAATTATTCTTTATACAATTAAATAACTGATTTTTAGTGTTAATACGATTTATGTTAAATGCTTTTAATTACAAATTAACATTTATATTATAATTTGTACTTTCATATTGAATGTGGACAAAGAACTTTTGGAAAAATGTGGGTGTATATTTCTAATTCGATTTCGGCACACTAAAACATGTCAAATTTTGGACAGATTATTTTCTAGAATGTGTCCACTCTTACGTAGACCTGTCCAAACTTTGGATTTATATTTCGACAATTTTTTGACACATTAAGATATATCAGAGTTTGACAGTTTTTTTCTAAAATGTGTCCACTTTCACCTAACCCTGCCCAAGAAGTTTGACAAGTTCAAAGTCTGTCCATCTAACAGTTTTTAGTTTTTAGGTTGACTTAACATATTTCCATTTTCAGTGCAGCAGAATTCACACGTGCCATTCTAACATTTTATTCAGTAATGTGTTGTGTGTGTGTGTGTGTGTGTGTGTGTGTGTGTGTGTGCGCGTGCGTGTGTGTGTGTGTGTGTGTGTGTGTATATATATATACTGTATATATGCGATGATTTCACATTCACAACTTCTAATTTTAACATGAGAGCAAAGAGAAATTAGCAATCCTTCGAGGCCTTTCAAGTTTATTTTTGCTCTTGTTCAGAAGTAATTGAAATAAAGTCGAAAGTACTCGGAAGAATTGTTTTTCATCTTATTTCACTTTATGACTAAATTAATAGACATTACTTCAGAAGAAGAAATCTTAAGCATAATTTTGGTGCCATACTGTATCAACTTTAACGGTTTCTTTTTGGTCAATTATTCGTCTAAATGAGAATTTATCTCATTTCGAGCCTCTTTTTAGCTCTTTAAATCAATTAAAACCTCTTTTTTATTTAAAAGTAAAAAATCTTAAGTGGTTCAGAAGTTCTTTTAGTCAACGATCTGAATGAAATAATAATCTAATTTTCAAAAATTTATTACTATCCCATTTGCCAAGTTAACAAAGGTTTTTTTTTTCTCCTTTTTTACCTTCATAGTTTTACTGAGATTTCCTAAATCTCCTTGAGTCTTATTCTCGGAGGTGTCAAGTCAGTTTTTTCTCATAAAAGTATATATTTCATAGGCGTTCATAGCGCAGATTTCAGTTAATTCAAGAAAAATTAAAATTAACAAAGATTTCCTGATGCTAATTCTAACTATTTGGTAAACTGTTAGAAAGCTTAATGTGTTATATTGAAGCCTTCATCAAGTTGCTGGTGATTTAAGTTTGGTATAATTATGTCCAGTAACTATGTACTATTTATAGGTGTTTAAAAAAATACAAAATTAGGGTAATGGGTTCTTCAGTATATAGTTTGCACTATACGATGGTAATCTCATATATAGAAACAGCCTTTCTCACTGGCTTCTTCACAATAAACTAAAATTTTTGAAGGCTGACGTTCACAGCACCTTCATCCCAGTTCCTATAACCGAAGATAGAATTTATCGACATTTAGAAACGAAATTATGAAGATAAAAAAAAAGGAAAAAAAAAGAAGAAAAATATGTGAAACGTTAAATCCGTAAATTTTCTTTTGGATTATCGCCAACAAATTCTTTTCATACAATCGCTCATTTCTGCGTAAGCAAAATTTGACACTATCTTGTCCCTTTATCGTACTGAACACACTGGTCTGGCTATTATACCCACATAGGCAAGCGGGTATATCCTAAAGTTATGAACAATTAACCATTGTTATAAATGTATATAATTATAAAATAAATATGAAATAACTTGACATAAAGCAAAGTAAATATGGACCAGTTGTGAAAGTCTATTTGAGGATATGACCTCATAAA
>JAJOZX010003623.1:45000-100000 GCA_023014485.1 Bathynomus jamesi | reverse complement strand
GTGCTCATAAGTATTCGTACAGAGAAATATTTCAGTTATGGTCTTCCTTAACTTTTGCACCATGCATAGGATAGTTATGGAAAGTTTACCGTTCGTTTTGGAAAATTTTAATAAATAAAAAAATTATTTTAACTCCAATATAAGTATCTTGTAAAACTAACGAATTTGAGGAAAATTAAAGGAAGTTAAAATGCAAAAGTTTTCGTACATTTATTTACAAAATTATTTAATAATTATTTGTGTGTCCACTTTTGGCTTGAAGAATTTAAAATTTTTATCAGTCGTTGGCTGTTTATTGATTAGAGACTGTTGGCAACACTGACTTCTAGATTTTTCTCCGTGACTCTTCATGGAAGACGGATGACTGTACAAACCATTAGTAAGGAACGGGTCGTCGTGGTAAAAAGTTGTCCACATCTAAAGAGATCTGTTATTGCCGCACACGAGTCTGAAAAGAGTTATAGGGAGATAGGAGAACAACTTCGAATTCCATGTACGATGGTTGCTGCAGTTATAAAGAAATGGAAAGGCTTTGAAACAATCAAAACTCTACCAAGGTGTGAATGACCTTGCAGGATTTCAGAACATACAGCTAGACGGATCGAAAGAATGGCTGCTGCGAATCCACGAGTGACTGCGGGTGATATTTGCTAAATATTAAGACTCTCCAAGATCGATGTCCATGCCTCCCCTGTACGTTGGTACATTGAGAAAAAATGATCTGCATGGAAGAGTTGTATGAAGAAAACCTCTGCTACGAAAGACGCGCAAAGAAACTCGTTTAAAGTACGCCAAGTTTCATCAAAATGAAGGATTTGCATTCTGGAAGAAAGTTCTCTGGACAGACGAGACCAAAATTTAATTATTCGGGAACAACGAGCAACGGTATGTTTGGCGAAAATCAAATACGGCATTCGAGGAAAAAATCCTTCCTACGGTTAAACATGATGGTGGTAGTTTGTTTCGCTGAGGATGCTTTAATGTTTCTGGGCCAGGAAAGCTTGTTGTCATCAATGGAATTTTGAATTCGAAGAAACATCAGGAAATCTTAGAAGAAAATGTAATGCCTTCAATTCGGGAGTTGCGAATAGGTCGCAAATGGGTCCTGCAACAAGATAATGATCCAATACATAAAAGTAAAAGCACCATGAAATGGCTTCAACAAAAGAATTTCAAGCTTCTCGAGTGGCCCAGTCAAAGCTCAGATCTCAATTTAATCGAGAATTTATGGTTTTATTTGCTAAAAGCTGTTCGCAAGAGAAACCCTTCGAATCTGAATGAATTGCAACAATTTTCTTTAGAAGAATGGACTAAACTTTCTACTGAGAGATGTCGAAACCTTGTAGAAAAATACCCAAAACGAATCACTGAAGTCATTCAAGCAAAAGGTGGATACACAAAATATTAAATAATTTTGTAAGTAAATGTACGAAAACTTTGGCATTTTAACTTTTTATTTTCTTCAAATTCTTTGATGTTTTACATTATATATTGGAGTTAAACCAATTTTTTATGTGTTAAATTTTTCCAAACGAACCGTCGTAAACTTTTCATAACTATCCTACACATGGTACAAAAGATAAGGACAAATATAAGTGAAAAATTTTCCGTACGACTACTTATGAGTGCCACTGTATATAGAATAATGTGCACTCTGGTACCGAGTACACAGAACCAGGATTTTCAATAACAAATATGAAATTATTGAATGCTTGAATGATTGAAAAGCATACATTGAAAAGCATACATGATTGAAAAGCATACATCGAAAAGCATACATTGAAAAGCATACATAATTGAAAAGCATACATTGGAAAGCATACATGATTGAAAAGCATACATAATTGAAAAGCATACATTGGAAAGCATACATGATTGAAAAGCATACATCATTGTGCAATGATTGAAAAATTGAAAACTGAAATTACACCCTCACCGCACTTGATTTTTAAAAAATCACTCAATATATTAATAAGAAATAACTCGATAATAATAATAATAATAATAATAATAATAATAATAATAATCTATACTATAATAAGAGAGCTGTCCGTCCGTCCGTCCGTCCGTCACACTTTCAGAAATTGTGAGAAAAAATTGAGAAAAAAATTCAGAAATTGTATTACGGGCGACAATGTGAAGCTCAAGATTTTCATGACTGTGTTCTTTTCTGTAGTTTAGCCTGTCTGTTTGTCTGTTTGTGAAATTTATCCCGGGCAGTAATGGGGGAAGGGTGGGGGTGGGGGTAATGGGGGATGGGTGGGGTAATGAGGAGGGGGTGGGGGTAATGGGGGAGGGGGTTAGCCCCCAAGTTGCATGAATGGGGGTGAGGAGGTTTTGGGAGATACCAGATTCAGAAATGTTGACACAATGTGAAGCTCAAAATTTTCACGGCTGCGTTCTTTTCTGTAGTTTAGCCTGTCTAACCGTCAGCGAAGCGACGGGAACTGTACTAGTAATAATAATAACAGACATTTAAGTTCATTATTAATTATAATACAAAAATAAGCTAATAATAAGTTTCGCGGAGACCAGATTACACTAGGTTAGGTGGTTGTTTTAGATTGGTTAGTTATTTCTCGCGTGACGAATTTGACTAATCACGATCTTTGTAAAAAATTTTGATTTTGTCAATAAAACTGGTCTCCACGAAACTTAATATTTTTACCAAAAAATATTACCATAAATTTCTAGTTTCATATTTGTGAGAAATGGGAAAATAAAAAGTAAAATATAAAGGGTGTCTCATAAATCTCTTTACCCCTGAACCTTTTCCTACTAGAATAGGGTGAGGGTAAAGGGACTTATGAGACACACTGTACTTTCATTAATGTTTACAATAAATATTGGAACTTGGATGCAATACAGGCCCTAGATATGGTAAGTTTTCATTATTGATTATTTAGTCCTACTTAACTCGAATTAACTGAAATTAATTTATGCTATGAGTGCCTATATCCCAAAACTCTTATTTAGCGTATAATTAGGTATTGAAGAAAGGACTAGGAGGGCCTACGTAGCATAAATTAGAATTAAACATAGTAGGCAGGCCCTAGGCTGACTGGAGTGGAGGGATTACAATACACAATCCATGGCAGGAACGGGAGTCATTTGCATCCTCAAATTCATAAGAGCTCAAAAATTATGGATTTAATAATAGCTAATATCTTAATTACATATTAGTTGATTTTATTTACATTAATGATTGTATGTACACAACATTATTGAACATGAACCCACTGAGGGCTCAGGACTATACCTATCTAGTATTTGACTACTCTTGTACTTACAGGTAGCCTAACATTTATTAAATAAGAAAAGCACCTTAATAAAGTACCTTAACCACCCACAATTTTACCTGCTCTCCCAAATTGAGACGTTTGGCAGAAATTTATCAGATCTGACGCATCAGTTTTCAAGCGAAAATGTTAATTTCAGATTTGGAGAAATAATTTTCTAGATTAATATTGTTTTTGGTAACTCTTACTTTTAAGCCGCACAGCAACCACGTATCCTATATTAATAACACATATGTCAATCGCTACAACAGAAAAAACTATCATATATGCACAGCTCTGTAAACTTTTCAAAATATAAAAAATATAAAAATTACAATAATTTTAAGAAATGTGTTATTAAATGTAGAATACGTGATTGTTGTGCGGCCCCTGGTTAATTGAATGCCCGGTTAGGTTAATTGAATGCCCCGTTAGGTCAACTATACGCCCTTGTGATTGGTTAGGTTAAGTCGTGATATTTTCGTTAAAACTGTTGCGATTAAATTGTTAAATTGTTGTGATTTGGGAAAAATAATGGGTGAAAGAATTTATAAATATTTGGTTGTATGGTTGATAAGAAAGAGAGCCTATTCAGTTCAAAAACCGAATGAAATAGGGCAAACAAGTTATAAGTGCAGTTAATACTCTGGCAGAGAAGAAATGGTTGTGCGTAGCTGTAGCAGAAAGTTTGCATGAGGTATATTGATGCCAACAGTGAAGTATGGTTGTGAAACGCTTGCATGGTATAATAATTTGCTGTCAAAAGTGAGAGCGGTTTTTCACAATAACCTAAGAAGCATAATTTTTGTAATACGGATATACCATGATAGAAGAAGTGAAGAATCATTGAATATGAGAAGGAAAAAAGTATGTTACGTTCGTATAATCATGTGGAGAGAATGAACAGTAATAAAATTGTGAAAACTGTATATGAAAGTGAAAATGGTGGAATAAGAATAGTTAAGTATGTCTAAGTATTTTCGTAGCCCTAGTTTCACTTTCATACCGTGTATCGTAAATAGTGAAATGATAATATAGATTAGGTACCAGTGATATAAATGCCTAAGTGTGGACGAGTAACAAAAAGGAATGAAAACCGTTTGTGAGAGGTGTGCAAATGAAGACATTGCTCACCTGACAAATTATCAGGGTTACGTGGTGGCCAGTGTCGTAACCGCTTCCCGTCGATCAGCGAAGTTAAGAAGTTACGTTAGATCTGGAGAGCAGTTAGATGGAGACGTTCTCTGCGTCCAGATTACGTAGTGACCCGTGGTTCGGATCCCACAGAAAGCTGTAGGTTTATTCCGTCATATGAGCTTAGATGTTGCGAAGGAGGTTAAACATCATTACATTACGTTGACAAATCATTAGAAGTACATTTCCGCCGTTTTCATGGGTAACACGAGATACTAAATTTCGGTGATGGTATTGTTCAAAAACTGGTATGCGTTCATCAGGCGCGGATACAGAGGGGTGGGGGCGCGGGATTTAGGATTTGTCGTGCCGGTGTCATGTAAATATTGCCAGCCCAATATTATAAATATTATATAATATTATACAATAATATTAAAGATGATTAATTATTAGAATACGAGCTGTCATTCAGGTTAAAGCTAGAGGAGTTAAGCGGAGAAGTTAAGAACGTGGCACAGGGTTCAGGCCAACGAATGCTGCCCGCTGCTCTAACTCTCGTATGAGTATCAGTACTATCCATGACCTCGGTGCAAATCTTCTGATCGCTTACAGGAAAACTGTTACGCGCTCAGCTACGGACTTTGGCCTTAATGTAATTACGATTATTATCCTGTTTAAGAGAATTGTAACATTGTTTTTTTAACTGCTACAATGATCTCATTACCTTGGACATTCTTAAAACTTTGTGAAAAATTCTTAATAGAATTCATTTGTTTTGAAAGAAACATCACTGTACCTATTTTCCAAATAGGAATTTTACATTTCACCCTCGTACAACATGCGATGAAGGCAAGATGTTTCTTTATAAGCTGTGCTTGTGTCGTGGTTCTCTTCGCTGAGAATGCGATCTTAGTCGCTGGTTCAAATGTGGTGAATATAGTTTTATTACTAATATTTTATACTGACATTATTATTATTATTTGTAATTCAGTAAATAAGAACTTTTTCAAGTTTTGTAGCTAGGTTAAAAATGTCCAAACCGTTGTACAGTTCTTACGCGCATATTAAGTTCACCTTTAAAAGGATGTTGAATAATGGTGTCAGAGAGCTTCAATCAGGTTGAACGTATTCGTGAGAACGTATTTTTGAGAACTCTTTCGAGAATTTTAATTTATATTACGCAACCATACAGAACATATGCACAATATTCGCTTCATAATTTAATAATTTTTAATGTTTATGCGCAAACTTGACTTCATCTTCTAAAACAAATTATTTATTTATTTATTTATTTTTTTAGCGTAACATCATTCGCAAAACAGGACAAGGAAGACCCAATCTTCTCCTTGACGGGCACGTTTTTATTCAAGATATTTCTCTTGAGAAATGCCCCTTCCTCCGGACCAGTTCTTTTTATATTAAAAATATAAAGGAACTGGTCCGGAGGAAGGGGCCCCATCTAAAAGGGGCATCTAAATGTTCCATCGCGTTACATGAACAAAATCGAATTTCATAATGTTGACGTTCGACCTTATGAAAGTATATGATAGATTTCAGATTTCAAACTACATTTCAGATTTTCAATGAAAATGACTAATGTGACTTAACCTAGCGTAACCTAACCGGGTATAATATAACCTAACCTAACTTAACTAACCTGACCTAATTTAAACTAATTTTTAGCATCGAAATTATGCGTGTCGACATTATGCGTATCGACATTATGCGTGTAGACATGATGCGTGTCGACATTATGCGTGTCGACTTTGTGCAGGTTGACTTTGTGCAGGTCGACTTTGTGCAGGTCGACTTTGTACAGATAGACTTTGTTCCGTTACCTGGTTCCATCAGCATTGTCAAAGACATTCACCACATTGCAACATGTTATTGTTAAAATCCTTCACCACACAAAACTAGTTCTGTCATGTATGGAAATATAGGATCTGTGAATCAAGACTCTACAGGATGAGTCAAAAGTATGGAAACATAGGAACTATGCTTTTCAATGCAAACATATATGTATATTACATTGAAAAGCATAGTTCCTATGTTTCCAGGCTTTTGACTCACCCTGTATTTTTTTATTCAACTAAAATTTGTCTGTTCACTTTCCACTTATTACACTACTTCGGTTGTCGTCATAATTGATTTTACTGACTACAACTTTTAACTAATTCACCTTTGAAACTTTATCTCGAAAAGGGGATCATTCTAATTTGTGAATTAGTTATATGGAAAGTAAACTTTATTAACAGTATTTGTTATAAACTCGTAATTATTGTTTATTTCCAATCATCCTCGTATCGTTGCTACAAAATTTCTGATCGTGCAATTATCAGATTATAGCAACATTTTCTGTAGTTTTATTCTTTGTAAAATGTGATTGTGGTTTTTATATGAAATAAATTTTATATTATTAGAGGAGTTTCCCATTTATTTGTAAGAAAAGTAATTTATAGTTAACGGGGATTGTTAAAAATTTCGATTTTGCTACTGTAATTGAGTAATTATTGATAGTTACACTTCTAGGCTTCCTCATTACTTCTTTCCTTATACTGAACTTTAGCTTTTAGTGACCTTTTTTAAAAATATTTTTATGGACAGTAAATTTTATTTAAAATAACTGTACGAAATTCAAATTCCTGTTTAATTTCAAACCGTCTACTTATCATTGGTTCATTTTTATTTGTTTAGTTATCACGTTGCTACACACATTTTTTGGTCTCAAAACTTCTTAAAATGAGTTTGTTGGTTATCAGAATGCATTTTGTGATTTAAAATGTCTTCCCATTTATTTTTACTGGGTAATTTGATGAACCTCTTTTTAATTTTGATTTGGTGCCATTTTTGAATTATTTATTCTTTATTTGTTTAATAAAAACAACAACATTTTAAAGTGAGTTTGAAGATAAAAAAATCTTAACAAAAGAGGCCTACAACGCTGTTTTTAACCTTTAAACCCTTCCCGGAGTACTGGTGTATCCCAGTACCCCGGTTATTGCTAGCGTAACTTTTATAATGGGTAATGATTAAGGGTTAATGCGGGTAAGAAGGGTCTGTATCACCATTTTTATCGCAGATTACATATCAACCCTTTATCGGGCAGTGTTACTATACTGTTTACTTCTGTAACTTAACCCTTTAAGGACGACTGGTACAAATTGGTAGCATTTCAAATACACGCATTCTTAACTTAAACCTACAAAAATTTCGCCTTCCTTAAAGGGTTAATTATATAATTATGGAAGCAAAATCGAAATTTTGAAGGGCTTCGACATATTAATTTTTTTGTTCAATAAATGTTGATAAATTTTTAATCATTAAACGATCAAAACTTCAATCAAGTTGATTGAAAATATTAGCTCCTACAACGGCACCTGCATAATAAAAGACTTTCAATCGTCTTTATTTAAAATTTGGGTTCAGTGTAAACGTTAAATTCGTCATATTCGTCAATCTTTTCCTTTGTAAAACTTCTCAAACTTATTAGTTAAAACAACGTTGGAGAATGCGCTGGGATCTCATCTATGCATACGAGCTTTTATCGTAAACTATGGTATACATATATTCCTTGATTATGGACTTGCGTAAGAGACTGCAATTTAAGATGATGATTTACTAAGAAACACTTTATAAGATACAATAAAACCACTAACATATAAATAGATTGCTTAATTTAGAGTTTGTAGTTAATTATCAACGTGTATATGAAGTAACGCAAGTGAAGAGAAAAATCCGATTTGAACTGTTTTAAAATATCGTAGTTTCAACTTATTTTTTAACTCGTAAAAACATTTTCAACACCTCTTATAAATCTTACTATGGAATATACAGTTGTTATAAAGTACGTGTAATAAATATTACTCGTCCATGTTCACTCGCGTTAATATAATTCAAATCGAATTTGTCTCTTCACTTGCGTTACTTTATACACACCCGGTATCTGGTTTACAGCAGATGGATTTTGCCATGAGAACATCCCAGAACTTATGAATCATTCTAGTTTATTAATTTTATTAGCAATCTGCAATATTTCCCATGCATTTTCGTTCCTAGATTCTTTTTTTCCTGGGCTAACCTAAAGGGGACGTTTGGGCTTTTGTTAGCCTGTGACTTTTGTAGTTCGGTAACTACTGTAACAATGCCCCGTGATGTCATTGCTACATATTTTCTACTCGGTCTTTCCAGGCTGCGAAATTACTGCACACCTATATAACCTAAATGTACAGTCTGATATATACATATACACATAATACATATGTGTATAATATATACATATACATTATAAAAAGTAAAGTTCCGTATGACAAAAATTTTAAGTTGTTTGGTTCCCTATTATCCCTATTCCCTATTCCCTCGTATATGTCAAAATAGGTTAAAGGAAAGGTTCCCCTCAGAATCAGGACCCGAACTGGGGACCGCAAAGACCCTAACCGGGAACCTACTGGCTCTCTTTTAGACTCTATATATCAAAAAGCTATACCAAAAAGGGAAAATATACCAGGGGTTCCCAACCCTGGGGTAAATTACCCCATTGAGGTAGTTTGTCTTTTTGGTGGGATAACGGAAGGCCGTTTTCGGAGGTATATTAAACTTGAAATCAATTGTTTGCCTTAGATTTAGAACCAAAAGAGATTTCCCATCAAAAAGAGGGATTCATTTCTTTACGAGTGAGTCAAGATCTGCAGGTCCTCTTCTCTTCCAAGGAGCCTCATCCTTTTGGATCGATCTCATGTCCAAATTTCCAACTTTGTCACGAAGAACACTGGCAGTTCTTACTGAGTTTTCTACCACTTACGTCTAAACTAATAAAATATATATGTATTTATCATTTATTATACAGTAATAATATACACACCCACATGGTGTTTGTTCATTTGTAGTAGAAAATTCTAAACTAATAAAAGCTGGGGTAATCAAGGGCATGGAAAGTTTGGTTCTGGGTAACGAAGGTGAAAAGGTTGTGAAACACTGAACTGTAAGGTCAATGTTAGGAATCGTTTAATACTTGGAACATTAAAGATACAAAAAGCCCCTTCTAGCGTTAGCCGGCGGCAGCGTGTCCGGACGCTGCAGTCGGCGCGTGGTCTAAGAAATGGGAGGTGGGACCAGGTTGGCATCGAGTTGCTCCGTCATGGCCCGGCAACGCGGGGGCACCTCTGTATACTAGGGGAAAGGAACGGGATCCCTCCTGTAATTTGAAGACTCCAAGAACTTTCCTATTTACAGTACACGGTCCATATATGTAATTAAATCATAACAAACATTTATTCGTATTTGTATCAGGATCATACTTTACATACTTACGCGAATTATGTCCATTTAACACTCGTGAAGTTAAATGCAAAAGTTAATATTAACAATAACTATTTTCCGAGCAATTGAAAGTTTATTTTTTCATCCTTAACACAAATAAACTTAGAAACATGACTCTGTTTATAGAAAACAAAAGTACCCTGTATGCGTTTCAATTAAAAAACAAAAAACAAAAAAAAAACCGCTCGAGATAACATTTTAATATATTTTTTTTTGTAATTCTTTGCAGGTAAGACATACTTTCTTCTTCTGCATTCTGATATGAAAATTCTATAGAAATAATATGGTAAGTATCAACTATGTTATTTATATCAGTAAAATTCAATTAATAATTGAGAAAATGAAACCCGACATAACATTCATTGATTTAAGTGAAAATACACAATATTTTCTCAATATATATATATATATATATATATATATATATTCTGTACTATATGCACGATAAAAGAGCTCCGAGACCCATGAAGTAAACCTTTTTCTGCATGAGTTAATCCACGCCAATGTGTTAGACTTTTTTTTGCCCGTGTTAAACACTTAATTCTGAAGGTTTTCAATTCATTTTAGATTCTCGCGCTTACGCAGGTGGTGTTATGGTCTCTTACATTAAAAAAAAAAAAAAAAAAACAGAATCTCAGACATTTGTTTTATGTATTCTGGCTAAAATTCTAAAGCATAAAGAAAAGTTATTTTGTATTCTCTTTACTCAATTGATTATTCCGTGCTATATTTTGACACATTTGTATTGTATACATGGATAGAAATTTCAAATGTATATATATATATATATATATCGTGTTCATAAAAATTTAAATAACTTTGTCTTACTTTATGGACTCCGTTTGTATAATATATATATATATTATATTATATATATATATATATATATATATATACAGTATATATGTAATACCCCTTAATCTTTGCTGTATTTATATAATACAGCTATTTCGGTCAACTGTAAATATAGAAATTAAGAAATATGCAGTTATAAAGCTGTATCTACATGACCTACTTAATGGCACATCTCGAGCAGTCATCAAATCAAATGAACGAATTATAATTACATTTATTATATATATATATATATATATATATATATATATATATATGATGAATAAAACCACGAAGGAAAGGAAACACAGAATGGTGGTCAAGCTTTCGTCTGAGGATGTCATTAGACGAAAGCGCTTGAGCACCATTCTGTTTCCTTTCCTTCGTGGTTTTATTCATCATAAATATTTTTTACGTGTTACTTTCGTGAAATAATTTTCACATATATATATATATATATACAGGGTGGGCGGAAAGTAGCTCCCTATTTTGGATTGGTAAAAAAATACGTATATTATCCATTTATTTCAGAAGAAATAATATGAAAAGGTAGGCATACATGGTAGGTTTTCTCTAAAATTCAATGTGGGCTCCAACTCTTTCCACCAGCTTCTGGAGCTGCCCGGGAATGGCGTCCACTGACTTTAGCAGGAACTCCGGCGGGATGGAGGACATGACTTCCCGAATTCGATCCTCCAGTTCTTCCAATGTCCTCGGTTTGGTGCGGTAGACTTCTTCCTTTACCCACCCCCAAAGAAAGAAGTCGCACGGTTACCGCTGAAAAACGGCAGAATCGGTTCAGTGTAACGGTGTGGTGTGGTATGACCTCAGATCAGGTTGTGGGCCCGTTCCTTCTGCGCAACACCATGAATGCTGAGCGGTACCTTGCTATGTTGCGAAACGAGGTCTGGCCGGTTGTCAGCACATGGGAGAACATCGACGATCTGATATTTATGCAAGATGGCGCCCCTCCGCACTTCGCTCTTGTTGTCCGTGAGTGGCTGGATGCCCACTTCCCTGGGCGTTGGATGGGTCGTCGTGGTCCACATCAATGGCCAGCCAGGAGCCCCGACTTGACACCGTGCGACTTCTTTCTTTGGGGGTGGGTAAAGGAAGAAGTCTACCGCACCAAACCGAGGACATTGGAAGAACTGGAGGACCGAATTCGGGAAGTCATGTCCTCCATCCCGCCGGAGTTCCTGCTAAAGTCAGTGGACGCCATTCCTGGGCGGCTCCAGAAGCTGGTGGAAAGAGTTGGAGCCCACATTGAATTTATAGAAAACCTACCATGTATGCCTACCTTTTCATATTATTTCTTCTGAAATAAATAGATAATATACGTATTTTTTTACCAATCCAAAATAGGGAGCTACTTTCCGCCCACCCTGTACAGTATATATATATATATATATATATATATATATATATATATACAAAATTTAAAAAATAAAGAATGTTCACGTGTATATATATATATATATATATATTTTCCTAAGTAATCTTTTGCATGTACTATATAAAGTTAAAATAAAATAAAGTAGCCCAAAAGACTGCTGGAAATTCTCTCCATGGCGGCTTTTCCTTGCCTTGGGCTACTTTCTTCCCAGGGGATGGCAAAGCCCAAGGATGAAGGAGAATATTAGATTTATTCGTTTTGGGATCCTCGCCCAAGTCTTCTTTTTATATACAAATAGCATTATCTTTTATTTTATATCTGTTTATTGATTTCATAACTGGCTTATTGACAAACTGTGTAAACTCGCATTGGTAACATTTATATTACTTTCTTCAACGTTGGTCTATACTTGCTTTAAACAATGTATGAGCCATTCATTTTATATATACTGTATATATATATATATACACACACACACACACGCACAGTGTATATATATATATATATATAATATATATATAATAATATATATATATATATATATATATATATATATTTGTGTGTGTGTGTGTGTGTGTGTGTGTGCGTGTGTGTGTGTGAAGGGTTTGTTCTCCATCATAATAGCGAAGAAATGCCTTTTAGTTATAGTAAAATAATAGCAGGATATGACATTGTCTATATAGTTATTTAACAATGGACTTTAACAATCACTTAAGATTTTAGCCAAGTGCTCATTTTTTTTTATCCAGGGACCAAAGGCGAATGTCGCAAAAGCGACCCCCACCCCTCCATACAGGAAGAAGAGGGCCAAAATCAAGGTCTAAGGTTTTCGAGATGCCAGGACACTGCGTTTGTTAGATTGGAGGTTATAGACATGGGAAAGATGGATTGAGGAAGATTGTTCCACAGTTGACCGGTTGAGTAGATGAAAGATTGAAAATACTGATTAACTTTTGTATTAGAGAGTTGGACAGAAAAGGAGTGAAAATATGTCGAAAGTCTGGTACGGTGTGCTCTGCTTAAAAGAGGAGGGATGCAGTTAGAGGGTTCAGAAGAGCAGTATCCATTATAACAGCGATAGTAAAGAGAGAGTGAAGCGGCGAAGAGAGAAAGATTAAAGACAGTAACAGGCGAGGAATTGATGAGACGAAAAGCCTTTGATTCTACCAACTCCATATAGGGTCGGACAAGACTCCTGCACAGAGACAGCAACTGAGTAGAGGTGAAGAACCTGCTGAGCCGTCACAGCTAATTAACTCTTCGAAGATGTTTTAGAAAAAGAATATATGTGATCTTTCCAAGAAAGATCACGAGAAAAGGAAATGCCAAGAATGTTAAAAGAAGAGGAAGGACTGAGTTGTGTATTGTTGAAGGTAAGGAGATAGTCGTGTGGAAGATTGTGACGTGTAGACAGATGAAGGAACAGAGTTTTTGAAGCATTGAAAGCCACAAGGTTTTCTCTGTCCTAATCAGAGATAGTAGAAGGAACAGAGGTCAGATGCATCATAGCCGTCTCATGTGAAACATGGAGTGACTGTTCAGAGGGATCCTTTGCGAGTCAGCTGGAGAAGTGAAGAGTGGAATCATGACCACATAGGCAGTGCAATTTAATAGACCATTGATAAATAAAGGATAAAAGGGGGTGACAGGGCAGAGCCCTGAGGAACACTACTTTTAATAGCTTTAGGAAAAGAACAGTGGTCACCTACAACCGCAGCTATAGATCGGCCAGAAAGGATGAAGGCACAGATAGAAGGATAGAAACCGAAGGAGGGCAGTTTGGAAATTAAAGATTTGTGCCAGATTCTATCTAACGCTTTTGACATGTCGAGCGCAATAGCAAAGCTTTCATCGAAATCCCGAAAAGAGGAAGACCAAGAGTCAGAGAGAGATATGCAAGAAGATCGCCAGTAGAGCTTCCTTTGCGGAACCCATACTGACGATCTGAAAGAAGATTGTGAGAAGAGAGACATTTAAGAATTTTCCTATTAAGGATAGAGTCAGTAACGTTAGAAAGGCAAGGAATCAAAGCAATTGGACGATAACTGGAGGGTTGAGGGAGGTCACCTTTCTTTGGGACATGCTAAATGAAAGCGAACTTCCAGTCCTAGGAAGGAAAAGTACCAGATGAAAGACAGACGAGATAGTTTGCCTAGGCAGGGTGTCAGCACAGAGGCACAGTTCTTGAGAACAATAGGAAGGGCACTATCATGACCGTACGCCTTCCGAGATTTAAGTCCATATAGGGCAAAAAACATCTTTGAAAAAGATTCTAATTTCAGACAATTAAGTCAGAGGGAGGAGGAGAGAGAGGAACAGCACCGGAATCGTCCAGGGTTAAGTTGGAGGCGAAAGTTTGAGCGAAAAGTTCAGCTTTATTAGGAGAAGAAACGGCAAATGAACCGTTGGAATGGAAAAGAAGAGGAAAGAAGAAGTAAAGTTGTTAGAGAGGTTCTTGGCTTGGTTCCAGAAAGAGCGAGAAGAATTAGAATTATATATATGTGGGGGGGGGGTGTAAAATTTATAATTAAACACGTGAACACTGTCATATTATGTTAACTAGCTAAAAATAAAGGAAAGATATATTCTAAGTTGTCATTCCTTGAAGTGGTCATTCCTTGGGTGTATATATATATATATATATATATATATATATATATATATATTTACTCGTTTGTTAAATGTGTTTGTTATAAAGTTTATACAAAAAATAATTCGTCGGTCATTTATAAAAGAAGCGAAAATATATGAACTACTTAAATAAATGGTTAAAAAAATCGTATAATAAATAAATGAGCAAAACACTAAGAATGAATATTAACTTTGTCATAAATATCACATTTTCTAGTTTCACTTTACTTTATATTAGCAATTATACACGACAGACTTTTCTGTTTCGCAGTTAACCCCCGTTAACAATTATCTGACTTAGATTGAACGATGAAAGATTAATGAATTCAAGGCTGGAAAGCTATCATTTCCATGGATCATAACGGCAGTAATGTGCATTCTTTCTCGGCCATTTGTCTGTACTCTTGGTGGACAGAGGGCAAAAGAAATGCCTTTCTCCGTGTCGTCAATCCCTCAACCAAATATGGTTCTTAAAAGGTGATTTTTGATTCTATAAATATTAGTATTGGTGATTCTGATAATACACTTTTTACGATCCGATCCTTACGCGAGAGGGTTATTAACGAGCTTTAATATAGAATGGAGTATTTGTGAGACGTGAATAAATTGCGAACTATAATTCAATAATTAATCGGAGGAATGAATCCATTGATGGAAAATAGATATCAAGACGAGAGGAAAAGCGAAGTCCAGTGTCAACAACCTTACTGGTCCTTTCGTCCTAATAATTATCCTTTTTACCAAAGGTCTCGATATCATCAGCAGTCACAGCATTTCAAGAGTATTTGTTGTTACAATTATTATAATTCGTATCAGCAACAAAATGAGGAAGGGCATCAATCACACTTAGATCGTCAACAGGTAAAATTATGTATAAACAAAAAGAACGTATATGTTTCAGTAAGATTGTGAAACTAGTGATTTCATGAAATCCCTGAACTCACCTAAAATGAACTAACCTAACCTAATTTAACCTAGGTTAGGTCATTAGCCACTTTTTGTCAATTTTTTATCATGGCATAAATTACGCTAATTAACTGAAAGTTTCAGGGATTTCATGAAATCACTTGTTTCATAGTCTTACTGATATATATGTATGGTTCTTAAGCATTGAGAATATATATATATATATATATATATTATATATATATATATAGAGAGAGAGAGAGAGAGAGAGAGAGAGAGAGAGAGAGAGAGAGAATTGACAAAAGTAAATAAACATCTTAGGTTTTTTATAGTTTTTTATTTGATAATAAAAGTCAATAAATAGTAACAGACTCATTGAATCACTATATTTAAAATTGTGTTGCTTTTCCCTTTGCATAATGTAAAGGTGACACGCATTCTGGCATTCCATTGATGAGCTTTGCCACTTGTTACCGAGTACAATCATCGTGGTGTCTATTTACTTTTGTCAACCCTCTCTTATAGCTGGAAAGGATATACCAAATTAGAGTTTGACGTCATATTACTAAGAATGTGATATTTTAATCCTGTTATATTTGTACTCTCAACATGAAAGCAGCCCGTGATGAGCAGAAGTGTGGGTTTAGGAGAGGTTTAGGATAGTTTCCTTCTCTCTTTCTTTTAACACGTGTTTAGGGTCATATTCTTCGGAAAAAAACTTCAGCAACCGTCCTATTCCTAAACAGGACTGAATCTAAATTAAGGAGGTTATTTTTTGTTGTTGTTTTTGAAAGTTGTTGTTATATATTTTCACTCAGTCTTGTGTGCAAGCTTCGAAATCTTGATATAAGCTTTGATTCAACGAGCTTAGTAAGCTATGAGGTGAAATTTGCGATAATTAGGTCTTAATATAATGCACAACAGGGTTCAGGTCACGGTCTGTAGGTGATCAAGGAAGAACTTGCATCGTCGTTTGTCTCTTCCACTAAGTGGTGGTTTTGAAAGGTGATATGTAACATAATTCACTTGTATGGCATATGTGTATTTTACTGCAAAACACCTTGTTGGAACAATGCTGAAAGAGAGATGATTTTTAAGAGTGAATACGTGTTTGGCAGAATTAAGATAACCTCCGATAAATACTATCTTAGCTCTTTCCATTCTCTCATATCGTTGCCGTACCATTACTCTAAAAATCACCACAGTAATCTGTGGATTGCAAACAAGATTGCTAAAATGTTTGCTTAACCATTTTTCATGGTCGTCCACTCGATATAAAAAAAAAGGGCTCGTCTGGAAGTAGAACACGCCTTCAAATCATTTCCTTAGCTGATGTAAGCATGGCGGTTTACGCGACGTCATACTTCTACTGTAACTTGTTTATGCGCATTCGCGTGACAAATTGACATTACTTGCGAGTCTTGTGTGTACTTTACTTGGCGAGCAAATATTATTTTCATTCGTAGCCGCTGATGATTGTCTAGTTCAGTGGTACTCATTGTGCGGCTCGCGAGCCAAATGAGGCTCGTGATGGCCTAAGTGGCGGTTCTCGATGCATGGAATGAGAGAAAGAGAAATTTGGATATATTCAATTTATATAGGATCGTCATCACAATATATATATATATATATATATATATATATATATATATATATATATATGCGGCTCTCTCAGTGTGTATGTTCTGAAGAAGTGGCTCCCTTAAAAAAAACTTAGTGAAAAACACTGGTTTAGTCGGTCGTCAGCGCGTCGTTGCCATGATGTTAAGAAATTGTACTGTCCGCAAGCACAATTATTTGCCTCTCTTTTCGACCACAGTTTGACTGTCCAATTATACAACATGTAAGTGGTGATATTTTATCAACATCACCTGTACCGTGCTGTACGAGGTATCTTTCACGATCTATAAACTTTCGACGCGTGGGATGTAACCTAAAGAGAGAGAGAGAGAGAGAGAGAGCCTTGCACGTAAACTGGGGCAATTCCAATAACTTTTCTTAGTGTTCAGTTTATTTTAGCAGAGCTCTGTAGATAGACCTACTTCATATAGATAGATAGATAGATAGATAGATAGATAGCTAGACAGATAGATAAATACATATGCATACATATTAATCTCGTATTAATGAACTCTAATCAACACTGCAACAGTATTCAATTCTATAAACTTTAATTACAACTTAAATTCCTCACCTTTCAGAATTTAATATTAAATTATATTTATGGGTATCTATCTGTATCTATGCATATTTATATGTATCTATGTGCATTAATCGCAATTTTCTGGAAAACGATACTTATACGCTTGATTATCTTATTAATAATTAATACGAATGAGTCGAATATCGCATGCCAGAGATTATCTTTCAAACGCTGTAAATTAGTCGGTGAAAAGCTTTATATATATATTTGTATTCATTTGTCGTATTTAGGTCCTAATTTAAGTTTATTAGCTGGTGTATGTTAATCATTTTCAAATTACTTTTATGTACAGGGTGGCCCATAAGTCCCAATCGTTTATAATTAAAGCTAAATTACCAAAAAAAATAAACAAGTAAGATGTTTATAATAAGTTTAGAAATATTTATTATTAAAAAATTTTTTTTTGTATTTTTTAAATTTTTTAAAAAAATCCGTTAGATGGATTTTCGCCTTAATTATAACCGATTGGGACTTATGCGCCACCCTGTAGTATGTATGTAGGCCAGCGATCGTGGCTCAGGTGGGTAACACCGTTTCCTTATAAGCGAAGTGAAGACATTGAGGTCGGGTTCGACTTCCAATGGCGTTGTTTAGTAATAATCCAGGAATTAGCGCGGCGGTGGGCCGAATTCTAGCCTGAGTGCTGTGCCAGTTTCTGGCCCTCATTTAGGAGTGACGCACAGACCTTATATTCAACGTTTCCATGCAGGGAATGTTTGATGAATGGAGTTTTATAAGTTAATATTTCATTTATTTTGTGGCACGTATTTAGTTAGAAGTATTTTATTGGTTTTTATCCCTTTTTTTTATATTAATTTTTTTCTTGTTCATACCAAATTAACCTCTAATATTCAGATCATAAGGCTCAAAATCGATTGTCAAGCTCATGTTGCCATAAGGCAACGATCGGCGTTAAAGGGTTAATGTCAGTGTTACTTATGTATAATACTGAGCCCCATTGACATATTCTGAAACGTTGGTAATTGGTCATTAAATTACTGTTTATAAATTTGTTAACAATTATATATATATATTGTGTGTGTGTGTGTGTGTGTGTGTGTGTGTGTGTGTGTGTGTATTTCACATCTAAGCGTTTGGGAATAATTGGCAATTGTAAAGAAGTTATTTAAAATTAGGTAAAAGTAACATAAATTTCATATTAAAATTCCTCAATTATTCCATTAAATATTATTTCACGTTTCATGGTTAAAATAGTTGTTCCCGAAGTACGCACACACACAGTGCTTACGGAAGCAGAATGGTACTATGAAATATAACCATCACAAAATGTTATTATAATGGCGTATACAAAATTAATATATTGATCACTCGAAACAAAGTGTATTTTGGGGTAAAGGTTGAACAACATTTTTGAAAAAAATTTCTAATCCCGAAGCGAATGCGATTAAAAACATTAGCCATTTGCTGTAAATAATTTGTTTCAAGGTCAGATTTATTTACATTCGCTTTGAGTTAATGTGCCACACAGGAACTACTAAAAAATGCCAACAATGTTTACAGAATAAAAAATACTGAAGTTATATTAAGATAAATTTAAAGACTATTGTTGTTGTTGTTGTTGTTTGTTGTTGTTGTTGTTGTTGTTGTTTTAAAGACTATTGTTGTTGTTGTTGTTTTACATGTATTACAAACTTCGAACTGTGGTGCAATAATGTTTGTTTCGGGTCGTTTAATCTCCTTCGAATGGAAATAGTTATGCGCTGGAGGGATTCGAATCTGTATCTAAAGATCGCTACGCGCATCATCTGAACGCGAAGGATGCTTACCCACCCGATTACTGAACATCCATCGTCGCTTAACCTCGTTGACTTTGCTAATCTAACGGAAAGCGGCGTTGCAATGTATCTACGACTTAGCCCTGCATTTTAGTAAATATAAGCTGTACTTTGCTCTTTTAAATTTTAACTAATACAACAGTTTACCGATTAAGTGCAATTTAACAAAGAAAATGGTTTGCAAATGTTAATTCCGAGTGTTACAAAGTTAATTTTTTGTTCTAATCAAGAATTTTTAAAAGTTAAAAGTATTATTGGATTAATCTTGCATTAACACAGCCCTACTTGACCGGGTGGAATCAAAGGCTTTTCTTCTCATCAATTCCCTGCCTCTTACTGACTGTCTTCAATCTTTCTCTCTTCAATCTTTCTCACTTTGCCTCACTCTCTCTTTACTATCGCTATTATAACGGACACTGCTCTTCTGACCTCTCAACTGCATGCCTCCTCCTTTAAGGAGAGCACGCAGCACCAGACTTTCGACACATTCTCATTCTTTTTCTGTCCATCTCTCTAAAGCAAGCGTTAATCGGTATTTTCAATCTTTCATCTATTCAACCGGTCAACTCTGGAACAATCTTCCTCAGTCCACCTTTCCTCCTGTCTATGACCTCCAATCTATCTTTCAAACGCAGAGTGTCCAGGCTTCTCGAAAACCCTAGACTTTTATTTTGGCTCTCTTTTTTCCTCTTTTGAAGGGGGGCGGGACGCTTTTGCGGGCATTTGCCCTTGGCCCCTCCTTCTTGCATTAAAAAAATCTACAACTAATGTAATTACAAAAAGCCTATACAGTACCCCAGAATAACAAATACATATAAATCTGTAATCATTGTTAGTACGCTGAAAACTAAATTTTGAATAATTCACCCAATTGTGTAATACATCATTGTCTTATACGGATTTCCCCACAACAGAATTACTGTTCCCCCAATCAATAAGCTTCCTCCAAACTGTCTGCAGGAGAACTTGACTATGATTCTTTCGTTTCTGCGTGCAAAATGACTCAAACTGTTGCAGGATTTAAGGCTAGAATTCCTCGCCTATAATTCGCCTTATCTGTCATAATTACGGTCGATTTGTCTCCCTTTTCAACATTAAAAAGAACCTTAGAGGCGCAAGGAACATTACAGCATATATATATATATATATATATATATATATATATATATATATATATATATATGTTGTAGTGTGTGTGTGTGTGTGTGTGTGTGTGTTACAGTCAATGTGCCAAACCAATTATTTGATGACCTGTGACTTTTACTCAGACATTAAGCAGAATTCCCGAAACTTTTAGGCATTATGGAAACTGACTGGTTTTTCCATATATACACACACACACACAGGTGTATATATACATATATACAGTATATATACATATATATGTCACAGTGGTCTTAAAGTCCATGTGTATAATAAGTTTGTTTTAAGGAATATATTTTCCTTCGTATAGAGCTTTAGACTATTTAAAAAGTCAAGATTTCTTCAACATCTCTGTGCGATTGCCGATTTTCAGTGTCACGCAGGTAACAGAGTGCGTGTTGACCACGTATCCCATAACTCTTTCCCTCCCTATCTATAACTGACATCGTAAACTTACAATTCAAAACAAACGGATATTTTGTAATATCAGTTGTTCCATCGTTCAACCAAGTCTATCTGTCTCTCTTTAATTTTTATGGACGGTTCCCCTGTTTATTGTTTTCTCAAGATTCTTGTCCGAACGTAGATTCCACATGTGGTTCTTCGCAAACGTCAAATTCTAGGGCAAAGGCCCTTTAGGTCTGCCTCAAGTCATGATCGTGTGCTTCGATTGGTTAATTTCTATGCAGGTTCTTACCAATTAAAAGTTAAGCTTTTTTTTATATAGCTCCACCCTATTCGGTGGACTGTTATGTCATAGGCATATAACGGAAATAACCGCCCAAATAGGTTGTACCTGAACTCTAAAATCCCTGCCTACCAAAGTTATATAATCTTGAGCAAAGGCTTTTCGAAGTTCTTGTCATTCCTTTGGGCCTCGTGTTAATGTCGCCACTTTGGGCACCCATTATCTGTTCTTGCGATTCTGTGCCCTCCGAACAAGGCCACTCTAGCACAGGTGGTCACCTGTTCTTGCTAATCCGTCAGCCCTCTGCCAAGGCTAACCCTTAAGCAACTGCCCACGAAACTCTGAAACTCTAGTGACACTACCTTGCCCGCAAAGATATTGTGCCCCAACAGTAACTTATTGTGAAATTTATCAAGTAATGATTATGAATTAATTCTGAGACTACTGAACGTATTTGTTCCACCATATTCTTTGTATTTTTATAAGAATATCCTATAACTATTCTTTGCTTATCAACCGAAAAAGAGTGAAAAAATAACCCTACTTTATATCACCAAAATGTTCCATTTACGTCATATTTGACCGTGAAAACTATTTCACTCGATTGAGATCAAATTGTCGTTCTGTATTCATCACTTCAATAGATTTAATTTAAGTAAACATTAAAAAATACACAGTGTTTTGTTCCATCCTGAACTATACGCATAAGGAAGAAGGGTGAGAAAAGGTGACTCAATTAATCGATGAATTAACTTCAGTTATGGACTCAACGCTTCCTGCAACAACTGACTGATTTTGACCATCACGAATTTATTGAGTCTTTAGTAATCATTCCTATAAATATCGTGCGACAAGTATAAGCCCGCGCGACATATATATATATATATATATAAATAATCGCAAAATATTTTTTATGAGTTAATTAGAAACTACGAAAATTAAAATATAAATAAATAAATACGAAATTAGATACAGCTCGTGAAAATGTACTTTCCTATCATTTGTTAATAGTTCATAAATTGGACTATTTATTTGAATTAATGTGACCATTAAGCTTTAGGCTTTACTGGGCTCTTAAATAAAAATAAAGCAGAGAGTTATTATGATTATTATTATTATTATTACTAGTACAGTTCCCGCCGCTTCGCTGACGGTTAGACAGGCTAAACTACAAAAAAAGAACCCAGCCGTGAAAATTTTGAGCTTCACATTGTGTCAACATTTCTGAATCTGGTATCTCCCAAAACCTCCTCACCCCCATTCATACAACTTGGGGGCTAACCCCCTCCCCCATTACCCCCACCCCTCCCCATTACCCCACCCATCCCCCATTACCCCCACCCCCACCCTTCCCCCATTGCTAAACTACAGAAAAGAACACAGTCATGAAAATCTTGAGCTTCACATTGCCGCCCGTAATACAATTTCTGAATTTTTTTTACAATTTCTGAATTTTTTTCTCACAATTTTTTCTAACAATTTCTGAAAGTGTGACGGACAGACGGACAGCTCTCTTATTATAATATACTAGTACAGTTCCCGCCGCTTCGCTGACGGTTAGACAGGCTAAACTACAAAAAAAGAACCCAGCAGTGAAAATTTTGAGCTTCACATTGTGTCAACATTTCTGAATCTGGTATCTCCCAAAACCTCCTCACCCCCATTCATACAACTTGGGGGCTAACCTCCTCCCAATTACCCCACCCATCCCCCATTACCCCCACCCCCACCCTTCCCCCATTGCTAAACTACAGAAAAGAACACAGTCATGAAAATCTTGAGCTTCACATTGCCGCCCGTAATACAATTTCTGAATTTTTTTTACAATTTCTGAATTTTTTTCTCACAATTTCTGAAAGTGTGACGGACAGACGGACAGACGGACAGACGGACAGCTCTCTTATTAGTATAGATAATAGATAGATTAATATATAAATGATGAATAAGAATTATTATTTATTACAGTCTATATTAATCTTAAATTATTATCATAGGCATGAAAACAATATAAATTACAATACAAAAATATACAAACAAAAACAATACAAAAAAGATACAAACCAATACATTATTAAAGCATGATACCAATACAATACAAAGAAATCAATATTAGACATAAGAGATAAACAATAACAAGTAATGTACTTTTAATCCTAGATTTTATTAGTACAGTATTCCATTAATTAATTATAATCAAGATTTCTGCTTGATTTTAAACGAATTTATATTCATAATATTTTTTTATATCAGCATTTAAATCATTCCATAGTTTCAATCCAATGAAAATGGGTAATTTTTGAGACGAAGACCATCTAAATTGAGGAATAACATGCTTTGATCTATTTCCGGTCTGATACGAGTGGGTTTCTTGATGAGTTACAAAATATTTATTTACCCATTGTAAGTTAAATATGTGTGTGTGTGTGTGTGTGTGTGTGTGTGTGATTGTGATTTAGCTTCTCATTTAAAGACTTCATTCAGTGTCATCATGTTCATGCATGTTGTTTCCCTTCTCAAGTCTTTAGGTTACTGAGTCTCAGTGTTTTGGTAATCAGAAAGAAGTAATCATTGGTAATAATCACTGGTAATCATATATTTAGTTCTGAGTGCCTAAGAGTCTCTCTCTCTCTCTCTCTCTCTCCATATACTCGTGTGTGTATATATATATATATATATATATAACCTTTGGTTAGCTTCCGCCAGAATTCTTCATTCTGACGAAAGTCAAGCTTTTCACTCCACCTTAGACCCACAGTTTAACGTGGAATCCGAACCACGCCCCACCAGCAGCCCAGCGTCTTAACCACTAGGCCACCCAAGGTACCCATTTATCTACCAACCACTTTCTTTATTGTGTGGAAGGATGAACAGACGAATGTAAATTTGTTTAAAACCAAGTTGAAATCCCGATTAATAATGGGATACTAACAAAAATCTTGGATTAATGTCCACTAATAATGTTTAATATTGTTCATTAATATTGTTTAATATTGTAATACATGTTTTAAGTATTAATAATACTTATTTATTTATTTATTATTATTAATTTATAACAACTAGCTGCTTATTTTTAATAAGAGCCCAGTAAAGCCTAAAGCTTAAGGGCCAAATTAAATAAAAAATAAATAGTCGAGCTTCACAATTATTTATGTCATTGTAAAAATTGTAAAAAGACTACACCACCGAGGCGCATATATATATATATATATATATATATATATATATATATATTGACTGGGAATTTCATTTGCACTCTAGAAAACCTAATTTAAATTAACTTAACATAACCCTAATTAATTTAACCTAACCCGACCTAACCTAACCTAATCTAATCTAAGCCCAAACTTGTCTAAATTATATTTTTACTTATGGACATTTCATTGACAGGAAATTTCATTTACATTCGAATAACCTAACATAACTTATACCAAACCTAAATTAATGTAGCCTAACCTAACCTAACCTAACCTAATCTAAAGCTATGCTAATCTAACTTAATCTAACCCAAAATAATTGTCGACGAAATATAGTTAGCCACTTCTGGAGGGAGCTTAATCTGTTTGTAAATCTTCCTGTAACTGCTTTGATGATGGTTAAGAGAGAGCGAGAGAGAGAGAGAGAGAGAGAGAGAGAAGACAGACAGACTGTTATATAGCTATTTTTAATATTTTATTTAGAATGGTAGACGGGTATTATGCTCTGAGATGAATGAATTTTGTATTATCATGAATTGTAACCACGAAGACAGCGAATGCGACAAAGTATTTCATTGATGTTTGCAGGCAGTTATTTAGGATAACAAAATAATTAATTGTATGTTGCTTTGTCCTTTACTTTGTTTGGACAATTAACGTGGCCTTAATAAAGCTACTGAAAGGCTTATAATTGCGTGCGCTAAATTTCCTTTTTTAGTATTAACTGTCGCAGAAAAAATACAAAACGCTATCTAGGCTTTCTCGTAATTAACGCTACTATTTACGAGTTTTTCTTTTTTGTTGCCAACTTTTACTGTTTCAATAATTGATCAAATAAACGTTTTTGCCTCTAGTATATGTCACTGGCTCGATTATATATAAATAATTTTCCTCGTCGATGGAAGCATCAGGTGGTAGAATTTAATTCATGACATCCTACTTAGATGTGCGAATGGAGTCAAACTTCTCGGAAGGAATCAATAAGGGTAGTTTAAATATTTCATAGTAGCGAGAGAAGCATTTAAACATTGCGTGTGCATTGAGAATTAGTAAGTGTTCCAATTTAGTATATGCGGAAAAGAGAGTTCATTGATTGTTTATATAAAATAACGTCTTTTGAATTGATTTACAAAATCGAAAATTTTTATTTATGCAAAAATGTCTCTAAGAAATGTTATATTTTTGGAAAAAAAAAATTTTTTAGTCAGCAGCCATGATGATGATGATCTACTGTAAAGGTTCGTTTCCGTGCGAAAGAATGCTTTGTCGATTGAGTTTGTTTGTTAATTCATAATAGGGAAATTACGAGTCTATTTTCCAGTTGTTGTTGTTTTTTTATTATACGTGTGATTAATGTTATAGCGTTATTGAAAAAATAAACCAATACAAAGAATCATTTTCACGGACGTAAGTACTGTTTTAAAACTCAAAATTACACCTTCATTCACCCAAAGATAAATCGATTGTTTTTATTCGCTGTGGGAACCTATGGCATGATGGATATAAATTTAGGCTTTATGGGATATTAATGCTAATACGAAGTTAAGAGCTCCCAATAAGGAATAAATAAAATTATAAACAGTAGCTATTCTACTCGGTACAGAGCCTAATTGACATCACTATACTAAGCGTATTAATGGTAAGTACAGAACCAATGTAAATTTGTGGTTAAAAATGATTTATAATAGCATTATATACTTAGGGTTAGTTATATTTCAACGATTATTTCAATAAAAACGAACAATATTTGTAATTTTTAACTCAATTTACATGCTAACTATATTTATATACACTATAATTTACTCAAAATTTGCATACCCGCTTTGTTATTTATAATAAAACAAGTTATGCATGCGAAATCACTGGTTTTGCAAACACAATATAAGCTCTATGAACTGAGCTAAAATTCATATTCTAAAAAAATGGACTATGCACTTAAAGTATATATATATATATATATATATATATATATATATATATATATATATATATATATATAATATTATATATATATATATATATATATATATATAATATATATTGTATATATATGTGTATACTGTCTACGTAATGAATAAATATGCCATCATTTACATGCCAACTATTTGCTCCTGTGATTATAGTTTAAATAAAAGCTGTACAAATATAAAAACAAAATGCAAATAATATATATATATGTATATATATTTTTTTTTTACATCTATAATGATACCACCTTACATAAATATTTTAACAGTACTGCATTAGGAGTATATCTGGGTTCTTAGAATGTTTCAATAGATGAAAGAAGAGTTTATGTATTAATAAGGAAAAAAAAAAAAAAAAAAAACCTAGCGAACGAGTCGGGACCGTATAAAATCGTAGCGTTTAAGATTTTACCGTTATAGATCTTGTTTTTGCTCTGAAAATGTTCTAATTTTATATTAAAATGTAAATACATAGGACATAATTTTCGGATTTTATTGTTATTAATGAACGCTTTGAACATTTTGGAGGTATTTGTATAACCGTATTTGAAATATTACGTAGTGAAAATACGTTGTTTTTTCTTTCCTACAAAACTCTATAAGAGTATTGTTATTATTATGATTATCATGTGGAGTCGTGGACGCTAAAAATTTAATTTGACCTCTAATTTTCAGAGTTACATTGCGGCTATATTTTAAGTTATAAATCCTACGATTTATTATATCATCACAAGAATGATATAATTGTTGTAAATAAGGTATATATTGTAACACGCCAATAAGTATAAAATAGCAAAGTAAGAGAGTAAAACAAAGAAGTATACCAAGGTGGGTTTTTTTCACACTCAATGTTTTATATATTTCTATTTTTTTACGCCTGTTTTTACTATTATATTTCATTAATAAATTACTATGTAAGAAACTAGCGTTAGAACTAAATAATTGCATATCTATATGTAAGTAGCTAAGTATATAACTCTCTCTCTCTCTCTCTCTCTCTCTCTCCATATATATCAGTCGACGAATTGTGCTGTTTAGTAGCGAAAATAGTTCATTTTATATGCACAAATTAATTTAATTTATGTTAATATATTTTACTGATCATTTCTCAAACGATATGAAATGTAATAAGTAACAAGATGACTGGGGTATCCTGGGATTTATATGAATTTCCTGAAGAACTTATGGCTGAACCATTCCTCCGCACAAACTAGCGTCCGCAGCTGTCTGGATAACACCGTTTATAAGTAAAGCGAAGACACTAAGGTCCGGGATTCAAACCCCCAATGATACTGGTAATAATAGCAGAGTTAGAAAAATGGGCTGCATTAGTTAGCCTGATCGCTGTGCCATTTTCTGACCCTCCTATTATAATTATTCCCGCGCGCGCGCAAAAGAAATATATTAGAACGTTTCATAAAAGCCCAGTAAATATTTTAGCGCTGGTTTAAATGCAATTAATGTCTGTTCTCAGTCCACAAACTCTTTTTGAACCATTTCAATGGAGAAATAAACTTTAAAAAAAAAACCATTAATATTTACGAGTTAAAAATCTAGATTTTCTTTATTATAGAACGTGCTAATAAAATCTGTGGTATTTTTAAATTCTCATATACACACGTATAATTAAACGCAATTCTTCTGTACGTTATATGATGCCTATATAACATTTCTATACAAACTATCATTTAATAACTTCGGTTAAAATTCTTAAGAAATATCTCTGGTTTCTTCCTTTGTCCTGACGTATAGAGAGAGAGAGAGAGAGAGAGAGTCGGATCACAACGAGACAAGAGCTAATTGCTTCGCTTTGCTACGCCATCTGGTAGCGACAGGTTGGAGTAAACACAAGACATTCAACCTAACAGAAGCATTTTTTTTTAACCTCAATTTTTTTTCTGTTTTCATAAATCTCATGCAAATATCTGCAGTTTATGGTCGAAGTAATTGTTTTAGGAGTGGCGGAGATGAACCATGTAATTAGCAGTTGCTGTTCAAATAAATAAAAAAGATAATTGTGTTGGATAATACGCATCCATTAAATGTATATATACAGTATATAGGTGTGTTCATGTAATTTTTTTTAAATTTTATTTTTTTACCACCTCTCTCTTGTTCAATAGCGTTAAGGGGATAATAAAGACATGAAGTCTGATTTATTTTTAAAGGCTTCATGATCACGTTAATAATAATAATAATAATAATAATAATAATGATGATGATGATGATGATAATAATAATATCATATCAGATATAGTAATAACACTGTATAACAATAATAACAGTCATAAAACAGTATATAACAAAAATCAAAAGGCCGATCAAATTTTGTTAATCGCTCTCTAAGGAGTTGTTCAGGCCATTTTTGGCCCGATCGCGGACCGTTCGCGTTAAGTTTAGGCTTAAGAGCTGAAGTTAAGAAAGAGAGGGAGCTGAATTAAGGTTCCCACTATGTACGAAAGGAAGAATAAGGAACGCTTGAAACAGATACGACCATAACAACAATGATGAAAATCTGATATATATATATATATAGTAAATGAGAATAAGTGATAATTCTCGTTTTTTGGATGTTAAATAAAGGAAGGTTAAAAAAAGCTGTAAAATCAAATATACTGTAGATGTAAATACAGTATATGTGTTACAGTCAATGGGTGAAACCAGTCATTTCACGTAATGCCTAAGAGCTTCAGTCATTTCGCGTAATGCCTATAACACTTAATTACAGACATTACGCAATACTAACCCAACCTAAATAAACTCTACCTAACCTTCACGAAGTGGTTAAGGGTTATAGGCATTACGCGAAATGTGTGAAACTTTTAGGCATTACGCGAAATGTGTGAAACTTTTAGGCATTACGCGAAATGTGTGAAACTTTTAGGCATTACGCGAAATGTGTGAAACTTTTAGGCATTACACGAAATGTGTGAAACTTTTAGGCATTACGCGAAATGTGTGAACTTTTAGGCATTACGCGAAATGTGTGAAACTTTTAGGCATTACACGAAATGTGTGAAACTTTTAGGCATTACGCAAATGTGTGAAGCTTTTAGGCATTACGCGAAATGTGTGAAGCTTTTAGGCATTACGCGAAATGTGTGAAGCTTTTAGGCATTACGCGAAATGTGAAGCTTTTAGGCATTACGCGAAAGTGTGAAGCTTTTAGGCATTACGCGAATGTATGAAACTTTTAGGCATTACGCGAAATGTGTGAAACTTTTAGGCATTACGCGAACTGTTTAAAACTTTTAGTCATTACGTGAAATAACTGGTTTCACACACTGATTACAACACATACATCATGTCATAAGTGCATACAAATACTTATTACGAAATTGCTTCCTGAAAGTAAACAGTAAAGATATTCAACAATATCCCAACAAACGAAATCTCATTTAAAATATGACAGTTATAATTATATAGGCCTATAAAATGGATTAGTTAGGATTTAAAAAACAAATGCCTTCAAGTTAAATGTTGATTTTTAAACATGCTGAAACATCTTACGATATCTTACAATATCCCAAAGCGTCCCAAAACATCCCAAAATGTTCATCAACATTCCCGACGAACTCTTTCATCCTGGGAGTCAACTTTCACTCGCAGCTGCTTTCTCAAGCTTGGATTGCTCTTTCGTCCTTTCCCTTTACTTTATATATATATATAATATATATATATATATTAACTGCAAACAACACAGTATAATTAATGTAAAGAACGACGCTTGTGTAGAAGAGCGTTCCGCACAAGATGAGGAGGGAGAACGAGTAAATGAAAAACGAGGCACCTCCAAGGAATCGAACCCGAGATCATCCAATTACCGGTCGGATATGCTAACCACTGCACCAAGGAGAATTACGAGTACTGACTGATCGGGGTCCTTGGTGCAGTGGTTAGCATATCCGACCGGTAATTGGATGATCCCGGGTTCGATTCCTGGGAGGTGCCTCGCTTTTCATTTGCTCGTTCTCCCTCCTCATCTTGTGCGGAACGCTCTTCTACACAAGCGTCGTTCTTTACATTATATATATATATATATATATATATATATAATATATATATATATATATATAGTGTATATATATATATATAAGGTAATGATGGTACAAACTGCTAATAGTCTGAATGGGTGTATGGGCGGAGCGGTGCTTTGTAAAATAGTGGTCTTGAATTGATTTTTATCTATCTGTCTATCTATCTCTCTCTCTCTCTCTCTCTCTCTCTCTCTCTCTCTCTCTCTCTATATATATATATATATATATATATATATATATATATATATATATATAATAACTATGAGTGTATCATCAGCACACTCCAATTTCATATACAGAATAAACCATTATAATCTTCCTAACGATAATTGAATTTTATATACTACTACTGCTACTACTACTACCACTACTACTACTGCTACTACTACTACTACTATTAATAATAATAATAATAATAATAATAATTATTATAAAACCATGAAAATTTATGTAAATATCGTGTTGACAATTAATCTTTTATTGAAATAATTTGTCTTAAAAGTGTTCGTTTTCATTTAAAACCAAAAACAGTAACGGACGCTCACAAAGTGATTGTAAAAGTGATTTCCACGAAAGCAATCAATAACTGACTCGTGCTGCTTTTGTTTTAATTAAACATGAACTCGCTTGGAGCTAATTATATCTTTGTGATTTCCTTTAATTGGATATTTGCACGGTACAGTAACTCAATTACACACACAACACACACACACACACACACACACACACACAACACACACACATATGATATTCTAGTGTAATACTTGTAATTTTTTTTTCTAAAAGCAATTTTACTTTCATTATTTCCGATAACTCTGTTGTTGCTTTCAGTAGATTTATAAATCAATATGAGTGGATGAATTTGATAGCTTTATGGTAAACATGACTACAGTACAACACTCATGCTTTTATTTTCCTCTCGAACGTTAACCATTGTATTTATAAAAATCGTGTGTATGAATTGCCAACGAGAGCATTGTAAAGTCTGATGATTAACTAACGGTAAGCTTTTACGAGAGCGTCAGCTCACAAACAAATGTCATGACCTTGGCAACTCGCGACCTCTCACTGGGCATATATTTTTCATTCATTCGCTTGGGTCAGCTTAGGTCAGCGATTTAATTACTTGTGGAGTCAGGTCTGTGAATATATACAATATAGTTATACTCTTTGGCTTCCGCAAGTACTCTTATTAAAACGAATGTATAATACAGCGAAACTGACTATTTTATAAACAACAGTTTAAATTGATAAGGCTACCCTATTTTACCATGTCGATAAAATATCGACAAAACCGGGCGAAGGGTTGAAATATTAACGCTTGAATTGTATATATGTAGATGAGTTATGAATTTTGTATTAAAATGTATAGATATATTGATATTGTCTTATAAGCATTCCTTTTTTGCAGTTTCGCATTTTGGTCTTTCTTTTTTTTTTTTTTTTTAATTCGGTGAGCACTATTTATGCTTAAGAATTAATATATTGGAAATGTCAGTAGGTAATATTATTTAATATTTGATTTTTTCTTTTAAAAATGGATTGTAATTGCGAATGTTTATATTTTGTTTTGCGGCGCCAGTATATATATATATATATATATATATGTTTTAAGAATTGTACATTCGTTTCTGCACCTTCACGTACACACATAGGCACACACACACACACACACACACACAGGTACATACGCACACGCACATACACACACACACACACACACACACACATATATAATATATATATATATACATATATATATATAATATATAATACATTCTTATATATATACTTTAAGCAGCGTTTAGGACGTAAAATTTTCATAGTTCAAGTTTTAGTAAAAGGCTTCGCTATTATACAAAACACCGCTCCACCCATATACGCATTCAGGGTACGAACAGCTCGCAGCATCATTGCGAAATATAAGGAGGGTCATCGTACTATAACGAGGTTCCTATACGTGATTCATTACATGCAACAGTGCTACTGTAATTACTTTCATTTCACCTTTTCAGGCGTGTAATTCCCGTTGCAAACATCTCTCGGGAGAAGCTGTTTGCCTCGTCCCTCCATTTATTTTGCTGATTTAGTACAATAAACCGCGTTGATGATGGGAAGGTGGGGGGGGGTAACTCATTTTTCTATTCGCATTTCGCTTATTTTGCCTTTCGTATACAGCCTATTCCGACGACCTGCATATTTCAGTTTAATAACGGTCGCTGACCCGCCGTCGTTTGTTATTGCTAGACTGCAATTCCTCACTCTAATCAAAACATCTATTGTTCTCGAAAGGAACAGATTTTGTTGACCTTATTTCTAAACCAGAATGTAATGCGTGTGAAATTGCTTTCCAAGAGTGAGAATCAAAACAAAAATTTGTGTATATATCACACTTAAGATAAAATATGGTTTTGACCCATACGTGCGTATGAGTACTTGACCCATATATTTATACCATACCGCGATTATTATTTATAGATTTTTTACTGTAAACAAGGTTAACTATGTGCAGGATTATGGGAATAAATTATACTTAGTACTAACTATTAGTTAACGAGAAGTAAAAAAGAAAAACTTAATATGGTATTAGTAATATGCCGCTTTAGGGAAGTCATAGAATTTTAATATCAGAATTTGTTCCCAGACTTGGAATGTATACAGGGTGTTCAAAGAGAAACGCAACCCATTGGAGAATGCACATATCATTGTAACCTAACCCTTTTTCTTTGTTTCGGGTTGTGTTTCTTTTTGAACACCTTGTATGTACTGACATACAGTAATTAACTAATTTGTAAATTGATTTAGTACCAATTTTATGTTGACTTTACTGACATTTGCAAAAATGTATTTACTTTATCTTACGCAGTTCCAAATTACTATTTTTAATGTTTGTAATATATCTTCATATACTCATTAAGTTAATCATTATTTAAAAATAGTTAAGTAATATTTGACACATTTTAATAATACCGCCTTTAATTCGTGTTCACATACACTCAGAGGAAAAAATACTGAGTAAAAATAAACAATACGCGGTCACCCTATTTGCAACAAGATATCCAAATTGAGTCCTCTGCGTACAGATTATGTAGCGACCCGTGGTTTCGCTCCCACGTAAAGGGTAGGTCCCTTCTGTCATATGACCTTAGATGTTGTGAAGGAGGTTAAACAATTCCATCAAATAAACAAAAACAAATAGTTTGCTATGCCAAACAATATAAAGGAATACAAAGGATACCAAACAACAACAGACCGGCTGGTCCCTACTAGGCTGTCTGTTTAAGAGGAAGGTTAAAAGAAGCAAAACAATTTAAAGACAAGTGAAAGTTTTAAAATAAAGCAGATAAAAGAGATTACGAATGATTGCGATAATGATGCTAATTTTTGTGTGTCAAAATCAGATAATAAAAGTCAGTCAAGAGGGCCAGAAACTGGCACAGTGTTCAGGTCATACTTTTGCGGCCCATTGCGCTAACTCCCAAGTTATTATTATCATTATTATTACCATCGGGAGTCGAACCTTCGACCTCAGTGTTTTCACTTCGTTTTTTATTTATGCAGGGAGGAGGGGTCAAGGGCGAACGCCCACAAAAATGCCCCCCCCTCCCGCGGACAGAAGGAAAATGAGAGAGCCGAAATCAAGGTCTCCGAGGCTTTTGAAAACGATGCCATTTTTTTCTTAAAGTTTGAAAATAAAGGGAGAAATGTGTGTTTGAGAGCATGCTGGACTGCTCACATGGTAGATGAGACGCGATAAAAGATCAGCTAAGGAGGACAGTGACAGAAACAACGGGAGTTCCAGCACTCCCTGTTTCCTGCCTAACGTCAACGCCCCCACCCCTGGAGTACTTCCCTGGTCGATTGGTGTCGACAATCTCTCATCGGTGCTCCTCGTTGAACTACGAACGATAGTAACAAATTTAGATAATTAAATTAACTCTTTTCATTGGCTGTCAGATAATTTGCTCTTTTTTTTTCAGGCAAACATTGTTTCTTCTTGTGTTGTATTCAAATACAACAGTTGAAAATCAGTACAAAAAACCACTCATTAAACCTATCCGTTTTAGAAGAAAATGTAATGAAGTCGACTTTTATGAAATATACCTGCATAATATCAAGTTACAAAAAATATACATGCATAAAGTCGACGCTGAAACAAATGTACGTGCATAAAGTCGCCCTGCATAAAATATACTTGCGCAAGGTCAACTCCATCTAGTTGGTTAGGTTGTAGGTTGGAAGTTTCCGATCTTATGGAAATACATTTTAACGCAATTTGAGTTTTCAGAAACGTGACAAACTACACCTGCGGAGCCGAACAAATTTGCGTAACATCAACATGCATAATGTCGAGGTTGAGCCAATAAAAATCTATTTTCTTCGTGTAGCCCAATTTTTAACATTCATTTGGTAGGATAAGAGCAAACCTTTCCTGGGATCATCCTGGTAACTTGGTAGGAGTTTCCCCCTTCAATTCCTTGTGGCACGGAGGTCAGGCTCGCGGCCTTTTAAAAATTATTTAACGAACTTCTTTAATAATTATGCGTTCGGTGTAATAAATTTGCTATAAGCGGCGGGGGTTGTTATGACGTCACGAGATTTATTTAAATTTTCTTTCCTCTCCTTTAAAAGACTGACCGTCAGTCAAAGCAAACCGCCTGTCTGTTTAGACGTCCACCCTTCGTTGGCGAGCAATGAACGATTTTTTGTATATTCAATGAAGTCATATTTCTTAGGCCTAACCTCTCTGACGAGGCTTATTCCGGATCCTGCGCCCCAAACTTTTAGGAAGAATCATAATATATATTACATTATTTTTAGGCTATATATATATATATATATATAGGGTGGCCATACATTATCTCTACAAATTCAATTGAAACTGAATTGAATTTGTAAAGCTAATTTATATATATATATATATATATTGTCAATTCTTGGACACAAGTTCTTTATATATTAGGTTGTAGGTAGAAAGTTAAAGTTTCACGTTTTTTTTAAAAACACCGTTCTATCCATACACCTATTCAGGGTACGAGCAGCTCGCAGCATCATTACTTCCATATGTGGTTCATCACCACAAGAAGCAACAGTGCCTCGAGTTATTATGATCCAATGAGCAGTTTGGTTCATAATAATCATTTCCTTGCTTGTGTTGTTAGTCTGTATTGCGGATGCTCTTAGTTATAAGTTCTGGTGCATGATTCATCAGGACCAAGCTACACTGCGAGTTTGCGTTTCCTTCATAAGGGAACACAAACGTGCCATTTTAATCAGAAGTACATTCATATCACTGTAGGCTTGCTCTACACAAACTGGACCAAGAACTGAAAATCTTTGCAGTTTGAAACTTAACCGTTTATCCATGCTTTATGTTTATTTCCGTGTAACACCAAACGTTACTGCACTGGTAATTATTAAATATTTTATATACAAGCATTCCTAAGTTAATCTAATTAAAAATAGATTATCATCTAACGAATATAATCTAACCGAGCACTATCCAGTCCAACGAATCTAACCTAACTGAATTTCGTATAACTCCATTGATCATAACAACACCTTACCCTTTTTTTATATACAGGAAGGAAAGGCCAAGGGCGAGCGTCCGCAAAAATGCTTCCTCCCCCAATAGAAGGAGAAGGAGAGAGGCAAAATAAATGTTCAGAGTTTTCGAGAGGCCTGGACACTGCGTTTGAAAGATTGGTGTTCATAGACAGGGGGAAAGATAAAAGATAAATTGAGAAAGATTGTTCCAGAGTTGACCGGTTGAGTAGATGAAAGATTGAGTATACCTATTAAGCTTTGCGTTAGAGAGTTGCAGAAAAGGGATGAGAATGGAGCGAAAGTCAGGTACTGCAAACTCTCTTTATAGGAGGAGCTATGCATTTACAGAGTTCAGAAGAGCAGTGTCCGTTATAATAACGATAGTAAAGAGAGAGTGAGGCAATATTGTGTCGAAGAGAGGGATTGAAGACAGTCAGTAAGAGGTAGGGAATTGATGAGACGAAAATCCTTTGATTCCTCTCAGTCAAGTAGAGCTGTGTGGGTTAAGCCATCCGATACATGAAAAGTGTAGTTCATACAAGGACGGACAAGACTCCTGTACAGAGACAACAAATGAGTGGGGATGAAGAAACTGCGAATCCGGCAGAGCCGGATTTACCATGGTGCAAGTGATGCAGATGCACCAGTGCCCCCATAAAATCTTTGGCCTCTTAGTATAAAAGAATTTGCGGATCACCTGAAGATTAGGGCCACCATGTATTCTTCTTTTTGCTTTATAGTACCAAATATAATAATAAATTAAATTAAATGCCTGGTTAGGTCAACTGTACACCGTTGACGATTGGTTAGGTTAAGTCGTGATATTTTCGTTAGTTTTAATGAAGATATCATTTGGTAATTGAGGCTGGGGGCCCTGATCTTCAGGTGATCCGAATTTGCTGCTAGAAAAACAAGAAAGGCAATTCTGTAAATTAATCTAGTCTCTGTAATTAGTTTGTAAGATAAATTGTAACTTTACACATTGCTTACCCCTCACCGTAGACCTTCAAGCAAGATGAATCGTTTAGGTTTGTTTGATGATTTGTTTATTTTTTGTTGTTTACAACTGTAATACATTGAAAATAATAAATTATTTGCCAGCAATTGCATTTAAGGAGAGAAAGTCTATCAGTCACTCGCAACCCAAAAGGGTTTTATTCTGTACCTATGGGCCCCCCCCCCCTCCGCATGCCAGTTGCACCAGAGCCCCCACACTGCTAAATCTGGCGGCTCTGGGATCCGGTGCAGCACACTTAACCTCTTAGAAGCTGTTTTATAAAGAGAGTATATTTGATCTTTCCAGGAAAGATCACGAGAAAAGGAAATACCAGGAATGTTTAGAGAAAGGGAAGGATTGAGTTGTGTGTTGTTGAAGATAAGGGGATAGTCGTCTGGGAGATTGTGACGAGTAGACGGATGAAGGAACTGAGGTTTCGAAGCGTTGAAAGTCACAACCCCAATCAGAGGTAGTAGAAGGATCAGAGGTTACCTGTGCCATAGCCGTCTCACGCGAAGCATGGGGTAACAACTGAGGGGGACGCTTTGTGTGTGTAGAAGTGAAGGGTGGAATCATCGCCATAGGAGTGGATAAGACAGGAAGAACGACTTAAAATATCACTGATAAATAAAAGGAAGAGAGTAAGGAACACCACTATTAATAGCTTTAGGAGAAGAACAGTGAAGTGACCATCTACAACCGCAGTTATAGATCGGCCAGAAAGGAAATCATAGATTAAGGCACAAATAGAAGGATAAGAACCGAAGAAGGGGAGTTTGTAAATTAAGGATTTGTGCCAGACTCTATCAAAAGCTTTTGATATGTCTAGCGAAATAGAGAAGGTTTCAGCGAAATCCCGAAAGGAGGATGACCAAGAGTCAGAGAGATACAAAAGAGGATCGTCAGTACAGAGTTCTTTGCGGAATCCATACTTACGATCTGAAATAAGATTGTGAGAAGAGAGGTGTTTAAGAATCTTCCTATTAAAGATAGATTAAAAAACTTAAGAATGGTAAGAAATCAAAGCAATCGGACGATAGTTGGAGGTTTAAGAACGGTTATCCTTCTTTGGGACAGGTTGAATGAAAGCGAACTTCTAGCAGGAAACGTACCAGATGAAAGGCAAACACGAAAGAGTTTGCCTAGGTAGGATGCAAACACAGAAACAGTTCTTGAGGACAACAGGAGGGACCCCATCAGAACCGTACACTTTTTCGTGCCCAAATAGGGCACGAAAACCATCTTTGGAGGAGATTCTAATTTCAGAGGGGAGGAGATGGAGGAACAGCACCGGAATCGTCAGATTGAACGGGAGGCGAAAATGTGAGCGAAGATTTCAGCTTTATCAGGAAAAATCAACCTCACCTAATCCATGCCATGCAATTGTTTTGTTTATTGTGAAATTATGTGTTTCTACAAAACATTTCCCTATTCTTCGACCTATTAACAAGGCAGGCAAGTGTGTGAGCGTGTTTTCCGTAATTGGATGTCTGTTCTGTGTATGTATCCGTCAATTCTTTGAATGTCGCCGTTTCAACTTGGGTCTCCCTCCGTGAAAAGTGTTTATGCAGCAAGTGATATATTGAGTAATTCATACTTCGTGGTGTTGTGCCACCACGAGAGTAAAGAAAGTCTTTTTCCGGCGAGGAATATCAGTGGGAGGTCTCTGTATCTATCCCCATGTACTTGTTTCTTATAGAGAATAAAAGTGTTTCGTGGGTGATCACCCGTTGTTGCTAAGGCGAATTCAGGAGTCTCCCACTTATAGGTGTATATGAGGCAAGTGATAAAAAAAATGAGTTGCTCGATGGTTGATTATGCTATGTGAGGCACAATCAACCAGAGACGTCTCTCTAAAGTCAATGTTTAAACAAACTCCTGCAGGGTTACATTATAATACTATTTTCTTAAATTATATTATATGTGAGGACAGTCTTAAACCCTGAGTGTATTCTGAACTTTGTCCAGCCTATTTTTAAACATTTTACGCTTTGGCTTGAAAGAACCTCCCAGGGGTGGTTCTAGATATTAACTATTTTATAGAAGAAATTTCCACAGATGGAGGTACTAAATGTTTTAAGTTCCAATTTAAAACCATTATTTCTTGTCGAATTGGTATTAAATTAGAACAATTTCATGTAGTCTACCCTGTCTATTCTATTGAGCACCTTGAAAACTTGAATAAGCTGACCGCGCAACCTCCTGGTCTCTAAGGTAAACAGATTTAAGCGTTCTAATCTTCAGTAGTAGTTTTGCAGTCTCATTGAAAGGATCAATTTTGTGGCCCTTGCTTGTACCCTTTCCAACCTTTTCATATCCTTCCTAAGGGACGGAGACCAAAGCTAGACACAAACTCGAGTTGAGGTCTAACTAGTGAATTGTAAAGAGGCATTACAACCTCCTTGTTTCTAAATTGGAACTCTTTTAATACAGGGTGTCCCAGAATTAACTATTTCAATGAAATCGGACAAATTTTTAAAACACACTTTTATTTATGTTTATCATGTTTAATATGTGTTAAAATGTATAAATTTCTAAATTTGTTTCATAATTTTATTTTCATAATTTTGTTCATAGTTTTTCATAGTTTTATTTTCATTCTCTTTCAGAACCCTATTAATAATGAATACACAAGAACGCATCTTTGTTGTAACATCCCGTATCAAAGGAATGCAATGTAATGAAATCAGAGAAAAATTTACAAGAAGATTCCACAGAACCGGTCCTACAGACAAAGCGATTCGTGAACTTGTGAAAAATTTAAAAGAACTGGAATCGTACACGACGAGGTGGGAAGAGGACGCCCAAGGACAGCACGTAACAGTACCGAACAGGTACGACAATTGTTTGAGGATGAACCAACAACTTCGGTTAGGGAGGCCGGTCGAAGACTCAACATATCCAAGACAACAGTTCATAGAATCTTGCGTTCGACACTGATGAAAAAGGCTTTGATACGGGATGTTAACAAAAGATGCGTTCTTGTGTATCATTATTAATAGGGTTCTGAAAGAGAATGAAAATAAAAACTATGAAAAACTATGAAAAAATTATAAAAATAAAATTATGAAAAAATTTAGAAATTTATACATTTTTAACACATATTAAACATGATAAACATAAATAAAAGTGTGTTTTTAAAATTTTTTCCGATTTCATTGAAATAGATAGTTAATTCTGGGACACCCTGTGCAACCTAGTATTTTTTAAGGTCCTGTTTTCGACTTCTGCAGTGCTTTGACGGTTTAAGGTCATTACTAATATAAACCCCCTAAGTTTTTCTCTAGATCAGTCTCAGTCAAGTTCTTCCCCAACAGAGAGTAATCGGTCTTCGGGTTCTTGTAACCTATGTGCATTACCTCACATCTGTCCAAGTTAAATAGTATCTGCGAAGTAGCAGACCATTCGTCCAACTTATCAAGATAATTTTGAAGTGTTCCTAAGCCCTCTTCATTACTTACACTATTTCCTAATTTGGTGTCTGCAAATTTAGAAATTATACTTAGGAGCCCAACATCTATATCGTTAATATAGATGGTAAAAAGTAAAGGACCCAGAAAGGAACCCTGTAGAGCCTCTCTGGTGACGGGATCCCACTCCGAAACCACTCCATTTATTACCACTCTCTGCTTTCTCTCTCTTAACCAATCTTCAATCCAGTTGGAAACGAGCCCGGTAATTTCTAGTCCTCTACCTTTAGACATCAATCTCGAGTAAGGGACTTTGTCAAAGGTTTTTTGAAAGCCGAGGGAAAGAAGAAGTAAAGTCGTTGGAAAGGTTCTTGGTTAGGTGCTAGAAAGAGCGAGAAGAACTAGATAGATTTCACACTTTTGTCTGATGAAGGAATTTTTGGCGAGTCGAAGAACAGATTTTGCACGAATCCGGACAGAAATATAAGCAGAGTGAGGGTTAGGAATTGGATGGCGACAGTACCTTCTGAAAGCTTCCTCTCTGTTGCGGATAATATTAGAACAAGTAAAATTAAACCAAAGTTTCTTTGTAAAAAAAGAATATGGAATGCACGTCTCCATGTCTGAGAGAGGTGGTTACGAGACAAGGTTTCTTGCGAAAGAAGAAAGGACAACTTAGTAGGCCTATACCAGTCTTGAAACTGTTTAATATTTTCGCGAAGAAACTTCTCAATCTGCAAAATAACCTGACGTTACTGTGCCCTATTTTATTATATATATATAGATAGATAGATAGATAGATAGATAGATAGTAGAGCCAAGTAATTTTTGCGGTGGAAACCGTAGTCGAATAAGGAAGAAGAAGACTAGTCCGTATGCAAACATTCAATAATCAAAGCTTTCGACATATTCTAATGTCATCTTCAATATTAAAATGAGAGATATATACAAGAGATATACACGAGTACATCCCATAACCTCAATATCCTTCAATAAATATTTTTTTTTATCAACCAACCAAATTAACGTCCTTCAACAAATTGTATCCATCTTTCTCATCTCTCATTCTCTGCTCGTCTGTGATCGAGTAACTCATACCTGATTTGTTTCTTTTAATATTTTATAGATTTTAATGTTTAATATTTTAAACTTTTCCATAATAATTAATATTCCCCTAAATTATTTTAAAATGTTTTTTGTATAAATTTACTCTCATCGTAAAAGTAAACCCCCTTTTATGGGTTTCTTTTAGATTTTAGATTTTAATTGCATTACTTAACTTTATAATTTCATGACTGTTTTAATTTTTAATTTTTAGCATGTGGTATTTGTGTTAATATTTAAAATTGTTTTAAATTCATATTTCGCGTTTAATTGTATATATATCTCTCGTTTTAGCACTGAAGATGACATTAGAATATGTCGAAAGCTTTGATTATTAAATGTTTGCATACGGACTAGTCTTGTTGTTTCTTATTATTAGTATTTTATATATAATATATGTATGAGAAAACTATTAATTTTTAATTATTCTAGCAGTAGTAAAAAACTGGTTAGAAAAGCATGAGGTTCTCTCCACACCCTCCTCTCCCTCCCCGCCAAAAGCGGGTACGGAAAAAGGTTGAAAAAATACCTTGACCCAGCAGAAAGTAGCCAAGAACATTTTACAGGAGAGAGGAGAATATATAACCTAGCTCTACAATTAAGCCATGCACACATAGAAATCGTACACTAGATAGCACCGCTTATAAACTAACCAATAATATACTTGTGTCGATCGCACATCAACCACTTGGTATCGTCACAAAAACCACGAACATATGGTTTGGATTTTATACATACACCAGAAGGATTATAGAGAGAGAGAGAGAGAGAGAGAGAGAGAGAGAGAGCTATTTTAAGAAGAAATAAGCAATCACTGGATTATATTTTCATTTCTTATAAGCTTAAACTAACAGAGGACATGACAATCTTTGACATTGATAAAGGTTAATGAAAATACGGTGTGATATCCCGTAGATTACATTAATATTGTCGCACTTATCATTTTATGCCTTTTTACGGTTTATATACATCGCAGTTATTAGTTTATGACTAAAATGATTCATATACATTTAAGTTGTGGGAAGAGAGAAAAACAACTTCAGGTACTCCGTTTTTTTCTTTCTATTTTTAATAAATCATTTTGTTCGCTATTTCGAGTTGAACCACCAACTATGGTAGAGGTCTGCACGGGTACGGATAGTACCGTAAGTCTGTGCCCGGCCGACCTATGAGCAAGATATGCTTTCCGGTTGTCGAAAGCATGCCGGGTATGGGCTGAAAATATAGTATTTGGCTTCGGGCCTGGGCGGGTATGGCCTCAACTTTTTTTAAATGTGTAGAAAAGGATGAAATATACAAAACAATTATTTAAAATATTTTGTACTAGGGGCACTTAATATATTTTGCCCACCCTTTTTTTCCTAGCTAAATAATAGGCCATGGGTTGAAATGTCTTTTGGGCAGTAAGTTTGAACTTTCTGCGCTTTACATAACCGGATTTTTCCAGTTTGAACCTCCCTCCTTGTTTAAAACCGCTTTTAAACGCCCTTGTATAAAACCGATGGTTAACGCAGTTTCGAAAATGGCGTCTGACAGTAATGTGCGTCGTAAACAGAGAGCTGTTATCGAGTTCTTAACCGCAGAGAAGGAAACAGTTGGAAATATTCACAAACGTCTACAAAACGTTTACGGAGATGCTGTTGTTGATCGAAGCACGGACGCTGGTCTAAACGTGTGAGATCATCGGAGAAAGGGAGAGCCAACCTCGATGATGAACCACGCAGCGGTCGCCCGGCATCGCTGTGACATCTTACACTGTGCAGCATCATTCAATCAAATCGGCGCGTCACATACAAGGAGCTATCACTGGAGCTAGGAATTAGTGAAGGAAGTGATTGAATACGATAATTCAGCAACTGGATACTCAAAGGTGTGTTCACGGTTGTTCCTAGCGAACTGACTGAAGATCACAAAGCCCAAAGAAAAGAAAGCTTCCGAGTCGTTGGTTCGACACGAGACAGAAGGGGAGACTTCTTTTCACGAACTGTGACTGGGGATGAGATTGGGTACCACCACTTTGAACCTGAACAAAACACCAATTCATAGGGGGCATCACGCAGACTCCACGCAAGAAAAATTCAAAATGGCTCCCTCTGCAGGAAAGGTTATGGCCACCATCTTCTGGGACATGAAAGGGGTGATTCTGGTGGACATTATGAAGAAGACAAACAATCAACTTAGAGGCATATATTGCTACCTACAGGAACTCCAGAGACGTTAAAAGCGAGTTCGACCGGAGAGAAAACTGGAAGACGTTCTTTGCACGATAACGCAAGACACACACATAGTGTTGCAAACAAGAGAGGCCATCACAAAAATGCGCTTGACTGTGTTACCCCACCCTCCATACAGCCCGGATCTGGCACCTTCAGACTTCCATTTGATTGGGCCAATAAAGGATGGTATTTGTGGAAGAAAGTTTCAGAGTTACGATGAGGTTGTTGAGGTTAAGAGGTGGCTCGAGCGGAACCCAGCGGACTTTTACTAGCAAGGAATAAAGGCCGTTGTTTCGAGGTGGAGGAAAGCCGTAGAAAAGGATGGAGACTATGTGGAAAAATAAAAACTTTAAAAAAGGTATGTAACTACTTGTGTATAAAATTTTTGGAACTTACAAGGAAACTTGGAAAGAAAAAAAGGGTGGGGCAAAATATATTGAGTGGCCCTCGTATATTTAAAAAAGAAAAGCTGTTAACATAATTTTATAGTTGCTGCTTGTCATAATACACGATTTCGATAGGCACACAACTATAAATACGATAGATGGTACAGTGTTAAAGGTTGGTGACCCAGTGCTAAATGCGGGCCGGGCCGGGCCGGGCCGAGCCGAGTACATGTTTTAGAAAATTCATACGGGCCGGGCCGGACACGGGCTCAAAATTAAAAGAATGTAAGTGGCCGGACCCAAAACCTACGGATATGGGTCGGGTCGGGACTAAAAAAGGAGGCCAATGCAAACCTCTAAACTATAGTACAATCATCACTCTATATATCTGCTTCTTCTGAATGTATGGATTATACGTTGATTGTGCATGTGCATATTCTTAACATGGAATTCCTCCTGTCTCTCCTCTCTCTCTCTCTCTCTCTCTCTCTCTCTCTCTCTCTCTCTCTCTCTCTCTGTCGTACATAAATAAATAAAAAATCCTTTAAAAAATGCATAATGTAGATTGGATTAAGCAGTTTAGTATCCATGTTATCCTTTATTTGCCGCTGTTACAAGGAATAAGTGTACGCATGGTGTAAATGAACTCTGAAGTTATTCTCTTCATTAAACTTTTTCCTACTTTCCTATAAATCTTCATTCACTGCTATTTTCTGTCAGCAGTAGCTGGCGGAGGAGGGAGAGAGCTTTGTCTCCTCTATACTTTAATATTAATACTATTCCTGAGTGAAAGCTTTACACGTCTGTACGGTGTAAGTATGGTATAAGTTTTTTCATTTCTATTTTAACTTTTGTACTTCCTTCTTGGGTTAGTCTAGAGTGGATCTTAAGGTCTTTGTTGACCTGTAACTCTGTGTATATATATATATATATATATATATATATATATATATATATATATATATATATATATATATATAAAGAAAGGTATACAGTGCAGAGCGTCGAAGGTAAATCGAAAACCGTGATTCGTCCGCCCATTGCAAAAATAAATGGACAATCCTGACCTTAGAAAATGAATGGAATGAAGGAAACATTTGCTTTCTTCAAGAGAGAGACAAGAACTCTCTCTCTCTCTCTCTCTCTCTTTCTCTCTCTCTCTCTCTCTCTCTCTCTTTGCGAAGTGAACGCAGCTAAAAGCGACCTATTTATTTGATTTGTAGGTGTGAACATATGGGAATTCGAAGTCAAAAGAAACGATGGAATATGGCTTGAAATCGTTTTTTTGTTTTCACAGAAATTATAGGTTTATAATTTAAGTGTTATTTCTTCAATTTCTTCTATATTTTTCTCGTCTAAAAAGTCTAAAACGATATAATATATATATAACACAGGACTCATGCAAGAAAGAAAATGTTATAAAATAAAAATTTTTTGGGGGTAATCGCAAAACCGACATTTTTAGTATGGAACTTATAATTCACTAGTTCACGTGCTTAATTGAAATGTGAATTAATTTTATTGAGGACTAAGATTACAAATTGCACTGCAAACAGGAAGAAAGTGATTTAAATTTTCAGTGAGATTCTGGACACGCAATCTACAATTTTCGAACACGTTGTAACATGTAGCAAACACGAACATTTGGCATAAACTTTGTACAATTTAGGTTTTCAATTTTTATGTGTGGACACTATTTTTCGCTCCTTTTTTTTTATTCTTTTCAATAATTCATATTTGCTACACGCATACATTTGTGTATTCAGAACGCTGCATGGTTCTATAATGTTCAAATTGTTTGCTGTAGTATGATTTATTATGGAATTCTGGTCTCTTAATGCACACACCCACACACACACACACACACACACACCTGAAACCATACAAATCACTGATACCATTGTACTATCATTTATGTATGTAATTACACTGAAAGCAAAAATTTATATATTCGTTTTATAACATATATATATATATATATATATATATATATATATATATATATATATATATATATTATATATATATATATATATATATATATATATATATAAGTATGCAAAAGTATTTTTTTCTTATAGGTATGAAAAGCTACATAACTGTAACTAAGGTGTTTTCTCTCTCTCTCTCTTTATAGGTATATATATATTTGTTAGCCAGTTATTGTATTCTTTGTATGTCTATTTATCTACTTTCATGAAAAATTTTAATTTTATCTGAATTTCTGATTATACATTTTTATAACGTATTGATTTGGTACAAATTTGTGCAATCTGCGTGTAAAAATGAATCAGGAAGTCAGTCAGTCTGTTGCCCTTTGAACTTACCTTCAACAGGAAAAAGGATTTTTAACTGATTCTTTATCGTGAGAGTTGTCCGGTTACCTGAAATAAACTGAATCTTTAACGTTAGAGTTGTCTGGTTACCTGAAATAAATGTATACGATTGACTGAGTCTTCCGATTTGGGTGAAATTCTATGTGGAAAGAATTATCAGAAATTCCATATAAAAAGAATTATCAGAAATTTTATATATAGAAAGAATTATCAGAAATTTTATATATAGAAAGAATTATCAGAAATTCTATATATAGAAAGAATTACCAGAAATTCTATGTAAAAAGAATTGTCAGAAATTCTATATAGAAAGAATTATCAGAAATTCTATATAGAAAGAATTATCAGAAATTCTATATCGAAAGAATGATCAGAAATTCTATATAGAAAGAATTATCATAAATTCTATATAACCTCCACGAAGAATTATTAGTAAATATATTTATACAGGGTGACCATAAAATCGAGTATCATAGGTAAATTTTATTAACTACAATTTGTTTATTTCTTTGATGCTGAACTTTATGGCTAAACTAAGGCGTCTGAAAAAAGCCTACCCAATTTGAATTATATTAATTAATTTATTAATGACATTAACTTGCTTTGAACTGAACGGGAAATATTTTGAACATTATATTGTGGTTCCATTAATAAATGTATCTTCCATCGAGGTACGTATTTCAGTGTGTTCCCCATTGGGTAGAGATTTTTCGGCACCCTATATATAATAAAGATATAAGTATAGCCAAGCGGATAAGAAGTGAAAGATATAGAAATCAAAAATGATTGTGGAGAGAGAGAGAGAGAGAGAGGAAGAAGAAACGAAACTGAAAGGTTTAGCGATACAAGAAGGAGATAATTGTGACGTTAATTTTTCGCTGTCATCAATGTACCATCAAAATTTGGAGGTTGGAACCTCTGAGTTCGTTTGTTATTATTAATAATAAGGGGTTCTTGGATTTAATTTTGGGAATATTGCCATATCTTTTCATGGTTTTATCCGAAAGCGGACAGGTGCGATTGATAATTTAGTAGCGAGACCACATTTTTTTATTTCGTTTAATCTTCCTCTTATTATGTTCAGACAGATTTGTAATTTTGTTTTTTTTACTTTGGTTTAATTACGATTCAATCTTTAATTAAAAAAAAATGGAGTTTAGTGATCTAAATATGCATTTCTTTTCTTTTTATGAGAGATTGTACTGAGGTATGATATACAGTATACACACACACACACACACACACACATATTATACACACACACACACACACATATTATACACACACACACACACACACACACACACACACACACTACACACATATATGTGCGCATCTCCGCATATGTGAGGTACTGACCTTTTAAATTCTATTTGTCTATAAACTAATTAACCACACCTGATTTCACCTAATCTATCCTTCGTGGCATCGAACCGAGAGAAAGGGTGTGATAAGGGTTTCGGATGCAGGTGAGGGCTCGAAGGGTGTTTCTCTTAAGTCATTAAATAGTGAGGTACTCGCTAATTTAGCCTAACCCAATCTAACCAAACTTTAACTAACCTAACCCAGCGTATCAAGATCAACATATATTTTTTCCAACGCCAAAAATATCTAGAGATATTTTTATTCAAGTTTTTTATTGCTCCGAGTTACCAAAAGTGTTACCTCACAAAAAAATTTACCTCTCTACATCTATGAATTATCACATACTCAACTTCACTTATGCCCAGTTATCTACACACACACACACACACACACATATATATATATATATATAATATATATATATATATATATATATATATATATATATATATATGTATATATATATATATATATATATATATATATATATATATATATATATATATATATATATATATATATATATATATACTAACGATAACCCATATAACTTCTATTTGAGACATATTTATTATAGCTCCTAAAGAAATTATACTCTCTCTCTCTCTCTCTCCTCCTCTCTCTATATATATATATATATATATATATATATATATATATATATATATATAATTATATATATATAACGTCAATCGGTTTATTTCAAAGCAAACGAGAGACACACAAATATAGTATTTAATATCGGTATGGCGAAGGGTGTAAATGAAATGGTGGTGTCCTCAGCTGGTCAGACAGCGAAACAAAGCGGAGGCAAAGAAAGATAAATGTAAATAAAGAAATATCTCTTCAAGTACTGACGAAAAACCATCAGTCAAAAGAGACATTTTCGCTCCTATAATTGCTCTTCCGACGCTCAGCAATAAAGCATTATTAATAATTATTTTCTATGTAACTGATTTCTGTTACTTGCTGTTCTTTGTTTTGCAGCTAATTTCTGTTCGTTAGTGTTGTTTTTTTATAACTAATTTCTGTTCGTTACTGTTGTTTTTTATAAAAAATTTCTGTTCGTTACTTTTTTTATAACTAATTTCTGTTCGTTACTCTTTTTTTTATAGCTAATTTCTGTTCATTAGTTTTTTTATAAAAAATTTATGTTCGTTAGTTTTTTTTATGACTAATTTCTGTTCGTTACTGTTTTTCTATAACAAATTTCTGTTCGTTACTGTTTTTTTGTAACTAATTTCTGTTCGTTACTGTTGTTTTCAAAACAACTAATTTCCGTTAGTTGCTGTTCTTTTTTTGTGTGTATATAACTGGTGTATGCCATAGTGTAGTTCTGGTATATATATATATATATATATATATATATATATATATATATATATATATATATATATATATATATATATATTAGTGGTGGACTGGATGTCAGTTTTTCAACATCTGCAGATGCGGATTTTTAATTTCAATATCCGCGGGTGCGGATGCGGATATTTAGTTAATCTATCAATATAATATAGAATTATGAATATATGACATAATTTTTCAAATTTCGTGATATTACTATTATGGCAGGCAATGCATAAGAATTAAAATTAATATTAATGTTTTCATTATGATAAAAATAATAACTTTCTCAAGAGTTTCAGCCACAGAAAATTCAATGAAACGAGTTTCATTCAATTTTCTGTTACCACGTATTTATATTTTCAGGTTTATATATTTGTTTGTTCATTAATTTAATACTTTACATGAAATGTGCATGACTGGGCCTTATAAGCTACTTTTTATAAGCTAATTTAACTGTAAATTGCATAATTTCTTGGAGGTAATATCCGCATAACATCTGCAGTCAGAAGTGCGGATGCGGATGTTAAAAATGATGCGGATATCCGGTCCACCACTAATATATATATATATATATATATATATATATATATATATATATATACACACACACACACACACACACACACACACACAGACACATATATATACACACACAGGGTGTTCAAAAGAAACGCAACCCGAAACAGAAAGAAAAAGGTTAGGATACAATGATATATGCATTCTCCAATGGGTTGCGTTTCTTTTTTAATATTCTGTATATAGCGTATATATAGGTTGGTGCTAGTGAGTACACAGAGATTATTGTATACTGTAATTAGTGTATTATTATTACTATTATTATTATTATTACTATTACTATTATTGTTTTTTCTGTTCTGTGATATTTTCAGAGTATTGGCTTCTCTCTCTCTCTCTCTCTCTCTCTCTCTATATATATATATATATATATATATTATATATATATTATATATATATATATATATATATATATATATATATATATATATATATATATATATATCGTAATATATATTTTATCTGCTTCTTTTGGATCAGTTTTTGTTTTGACAGAGAGCACCAATAATGACTTCGAACGAACAAAGACAGCCGAGTGCGAAAATCTACAAAATTACTGAAGGTATAATCAAGGAGAATTTTTAGATAATGTATGTACTCTGTATATATATATATATATATATATATATATATATATATATATATATATGTGTGTGTGTGTGTGTGTGTGTGTGTGTGTGTGTGTGTGTAAAATTATAAAGAAAGAAAGAAGTGTATATATATATATATATATTTGCTTTTTTTTTTTAAGACAGTAATAATGGGAAAACAGAACGGGAGTCGGGGGGGGGATGGGGGGATGGGGAGGAAAGATGGAAAGATTGGGTGTAAGTAAAGATAATGCGAGAAAAGTTCAACTCTCTGATCTGAATCAAGAAGATTGATCATTCTCGAGGGAGAGCAGTTATCATGTTCGTTTCAATTCAATTTTATCACTCTTCATCACTACTCGTCTTCGAAGTATGAGCAGTCACACTGAACTCCTCGTATATATATATATATATATATATATGATACAGTGATTTCCCTGATTCAATTTACAGCAGGAATGCTGTGCAATTATTAGCTGTATAGTTTTTCTTTAGAATTCGTATGTACGTAGCGCAGTTTTATGAGCTCTGACACATTTAATTAGAAAGAAGAACTATCATTTATTATTCTGAGTTATGTACACATACTGAATTTTAATGGATCGTAAATTTTCATGGAGATGGGTTTGTGGAAATCAAATATGGTTATTAATTTACAGTAGATAAAGCCATAAGCGTTTATACGACTGAACCTTAATTCCATTTTATTATTATTATTAATATTTTTTATATTTTTTTTTGAGGTTTACTCTTTAATAAAAAGTCATTTAATGTCGCATTTAAAATGAGGTTCAATCCTTTCTTTTTACTTATATTCAATCAATGGGGTATTCATACATAAATTACAGACTTTATTTTTTATATATAGTTTGTTATAGGGTCTAACGGACAAAGCCACACGCACAAAATATTCATATGTACAAATGTTCGTGCGGCAAGAAGGATTGCAAACCCGTTGTTACTTGGATTGTTACAACCTTGGATTGTTTACATTGTTAAACATGGAATAGCGTATTTATTCATTAAAATAACTCGGTTATTGCTAGCCTTAGAAATGAGGAAGTGGGTGAAATGACGAGTCCGCTGCACGTAATGTATTTGGCTCGAACTAGTTCGCCTTTTATAGGGGACATTTTTTCTGGTTGGTGGCAGCGTTACTGGTTGTTTCAGCTCCCCCTAGTGGAACAACTAGTTATTTTTATTATATTATTTGGTTTAAATTTAGTTTATATATATATATATATATATATATATATATATATATATATATAATATATATATATATATATATATATATTATATATATATATATATTTATTTTATTCACTTATATATCATTAATTTCGTTTCGCAACTCACTAAAGAAATACTTTATTAACTCCAATTAATGTATGTGTGTGTATATACATATCTATTGCAACCTATAAATAATACTAAACAATGAAAATCACCTATTATATATGCAAAATTCACAATCTTAAATTTGGTGCAATCACAAGCTATATAAATTATATGTTTAAAGTTTCCATTATAAATGCCATAGTTATAATATGCCTCATTTGTTTGTATTTTTGTAACTTTAAGATTATATCGTTATTTCTAATTTGTAATATTAGAAATGAATTATTATCGGCATTTCAACATATTCTGTTTACCATATTATTTACCATTTTTCTTTTCTATTATTTCTATTATTATTTCTATTATTATTTTTATTATTATTTCTATTAATATACCGTATTGTTTATCTCTTCTTTTTCTATTATTTAAAAAATTATTTCAATTTTCATTTGTAATAACGGAATTAACTAAATACAACTTTATTTTATTTTCCAGTAATTCCATTTATATTTCTTATGTTCCTTCGTAAAAATAGGAATGAATCTCAAAGATTTTTGCCTGAAAAGCTGTCGTCATACTTCCCAACGGCATATTCAGATAAGAGTACTATAATTAGACTACTTGCCACTAAAAATACAAAACTAAACGTTAATGTCAACATTGTGCAAACCTGTATGGATGTAATGTATATCTTATGTAATGTGCTCTTTCTCAATAAAGATTATTATCATTATATATATATATATATATATATATATATATATATATATATATATGTGTGTGAAAAAATCGTCCCCAGCAGGTTTCGAACCCACCACCTCTTGAATAGAAGGCGAAGACAACAACCGCTACATCATGAAAAATCGTGCAAATTCATGCATGATATTCCATATATATATATATATATATATATTTGTGTGTGTGTGTGTGTGTGTGTGTGATAGCAGCAATTTTTATTATAGATTGAATAAAGGTCTGCAGTAAATCAAGTGGATATTTCGTATTAAACTAATACATATCTTATTTGATACTTCCTGTAATATACGATATACTGCAGTATATCGCAATATACGATATACTGCAGGCTTGGCCATGCAGCGACCATAGCTCAGTGGGTGGCACCTTTTCCCTATAAGCGAAGTGACGACACTGAGGTCGGGAGTTCAACTCCTGATAGTGCTGGTAATATTATTAATCCAGGAGTTAATGCAATGAGCCGCGCTCGTGCGCGGTGCCAGTTTCTGGCCTACCTGACTCATTATTATTGTACTTCAGACTTCCCTCCTGTATACTGTTCCTCCATCTTTGAAGCTGTATGACTGTAATCGTGGTTTCAGCTCTGTGTTTAACAGCGAAATCATGGGTTGCGTGATTTTACGATCACACCTATTATAATCCACGAAAATGTTAATGTATTATTAACTTACACAAATTTAATTTATTTTACTTATGGGGAGGTTGGATGTGTGTGTGAAAAATCTGCTTAACTTAATAAACAAACAGATCTGTTCATACATTAAGCAGAAAGGAAAGGCATGGGTTAAACTAACATTGATTGATTTCAGAAAAGTTCATCGCATGCACGATTTCCAAACAGTATACAGTATACATATATACTGTATATATAAAAATATATATAATATATATATATATAAATAATCATATCTATACACTCAGTTGTGTCCATAATATGCACTTTGCAAGTATAAACGTATCACAGCGAAATATATATATATATATAATAATAATAAATGCCTTTGTTTAAATTTTATGACCTCTTTTTTTTCTCTATCAAAAAATATGAGAGACATTGTGGAATGAAGTTTCCTCGTATCGTCTACAAAAACTACGTAATTACGCAGACAAACAAGATAAATAATGCTTATGAATTAATCACTTACTGAATATTGACACTAGGTTAATTAATCCATCAATTATTTATTTATAGCTCTTTCATATGTATTAAGGTTCTCTCTCTCTCTCTCTCTCTCTCTCTCTCTCTCTCTCTCTCTCTCTCTCTCTCTCTCGCTCTCTCTCTCTCTCTCTCTCTCATTAAATATAGATAAACATTATTCCAAAGTTTTATATATTTACATATCTGAAATAAATTCCCAATTATACAGAGTGATTCACTTGCTGGTAGCCACAGCGGATATATTAGCGATACTCTGGGACAACCAGCGAGTGAATCACCCTGTATATAAAGCTATTAAACACTCGCTTTCAAAGCAATTACACTCTTCCATATAATAACCGGACGAAACCGGAAATTACAGTTCAGACATTAAAAACACTGAAATGGCCGTATTATAACATTTATGCATTACGCCAAATTGTTCATATAACATTAAATTCACTGACTCTGCAATGCAGAACTCGGAAAGAGAACTGAAGAGTCACCTCAGATAGTTCTAGGGCGAAAATAGATTATGGGTTGTCAGTGGAAAGCTTTTTAGGAAGCACTGATTGGCCGTGTAATAGAATCAAATGTCGAAAGTGTAATAACAGTGAGTAGTTTTCGATTCTTCGCAAAGTAATTATTAAGTCTTGGTTTAAAATGGTAATTATAAACAGACACCAGCCTTTTGAATTCTATGGCATTTCTATATTTCCTGTGTGGAGAAAGCAACCTTAAATTTCATATATATATATATATATATATATATATTTTTTTTTAATAAGTGTTGGTGTGTATATATGTTACGGCCTTTTTGCGAAATTGGCCATTTTGCATAATGGCATTAAATGCCAGGCCACTTTGCAAACATGTCGGCATATTGGCCATTTTGCAAAATGGCTGGTTATCCAGCCGGCCATTGTGCGAAAAGGCAGAGCTTCAGTTAAGAGATTCAATCCAGTTCGATTGAAATTATTGAAATTATTGAAATTTAAATTATTGATTGCCCAGTTAGGTTAACTGAATGCCCGGTTTGGTCAACTGTCCGCCCTTGACGATTGGTTAGGTTAAGTTGTGATATTTTCGTTAAACAACAAAAATATCACGACTTAACCTAACCAGTCGTGAAGGACGGACAGTTGACCTAACCGGGCATTCAATTAACCTAACCGGGCATTCAATTGACCTAACAGGGCATTCAATGTCCAGTTCGGCAGAGCTTCGAAGGGTATACGCAAAATGGCCGGCAGGATTACCATTCATTTTGCAAAATGGCCAATATGCTGGCCTTTTTTCAAAGTGGCCGGCGTTGTAATGCCCATTTGCACAAAAGCCATCATATTGGCCTTTTTGCAAATGGGC
>JAJOZX010003623.1:35000-40000 GCA_023014485.1 Bathynomus jamesi | reverse complement strand
TGCGCATAGCTGGCTTTTCAAACATAGATAGAGGCATAGAATCTTTAACAACTAACTCAATTATGCTATTTTTAAAATTATCTGTAGTCATTGAGATAGTGACTTTTTGAGACATCAAAAATTTAGTAATGTTTTGCTGGTTTGCTTTAGTTTTTGAACTGGCAGAAGTACTGGGTCTTGAAAGCTCAAGCATTTGCTTCTTTTCTTCCATCATTTTTGATATTTCAGGATGTAATCGACTCAAGTGTCTTTTCAAATTATATGCTCTTGAGGAGACATCAGGCTTTTTGCTTTGAGGCTTGGTAATTTTAGTTCCACACGTTGAAATATTTCCCGAAGCATCAGAAACTTCACAAATACAAACATAGTGTTTCTTATCTGAACTTTCAGTAAAATACTTGAATATATCAGACTTCTTTATTGAATCTCTATCCATTATGAAGGGTCATAGACTGATAATTATAATTAAAGAATCAAGTACAAATTACAAAGAATCTGAAAAAAAAGAAATTTAGCAATACAAGATAATTGACCTAAAAATAAAAATAGTTCAATCCAAGTCAGAAGGACCAACCTTACTAGGTATGTATCTAGGTAGTTACCTACTTAGATAAATAGTTAGTACCTACCTACCTAAGGTCTCCACCGCCATAAAAAAAATTTTACCTATATAATTAAGTGTTGTTAAGACAAATCTTCCCAAATATTTAATGGTTAAAAAATGGAAATTTGGAGATTATTCCTGCAACTCCCACACCTCCATAAAATCCAAGAATCCTATGGTACCATTTTTCGTAATATATTACAAGAATTATAATTTGCAACTAAACCTATATTTAACAAATAACAATTTAGGTAGCAATATATCGCCCGGAGCCAGACCATGGAGCCGTATTTTCAAGGTTTCTGGCTCCGGCTCCGGCTCCGGCTCCAGGTAAGCAAAATTCACTGGCTCCACCGACTCCGACTCCGGCTCCGAAACCCTGTTAAAAACACAGATATAATTGAAAGGAATATTCTAGAATGTGCATTTATCCATTTTAAAAATAATTTCAATAACAGTGCGGGAATGTATAAAATTGACAATATCCTGTTAAAATACCTTTTGCCTCTCATCAACTCTTCTTAATCTTGTGTTAATCTTTTTGTGTTTCTGTCCCGTTATATATATTTTTCGTCATCTTGTCTCCACCCTTCATTCCCTGACGAGGTGTAGTTCTGAATACACGAAAGGCCTTGGAATCATTTTTCTTCTTCCTTGGGGATTTACATCATATATATATATATATATATATATATATATATATATATATATATATATATGTACACACACACACACACACACACACACACTTGTGTATGTTTAAAGCTCATACTCAAATAATGTAAGTCAGAGTGTATATATATATATATGATGCAAACCCACAAGGAAAAAGAAAAAAATAATTACAAGGTCTTTCGTGTATTCAGCAGTTCACCTTGTCAGGGAATGACGTGAATACACAAAAGACCTTGGAATAATTTTTTCTTTTTCCTTGTGGTTGCATCATTCATTCATTTCGCGTATTTAATTGTGAAATTTCTCTCATATATATATATATATATATATATATATACACACACATATATATATATATATATATATATATATATATATATATATATATATATATATATATGTTTTGCAGTGTAAATATAAACGAACTAAATACACATAAAACTTCATACCAGGATGACCACATATTTACATTCTCTTTTTGCATGCGTGCAATTCTGAGAAAGTATAAGAAATTGCCATGGTTCATGTATGGTCTACTTTTAACGATAGAGCAGATTGAAGTTTTTAATTTCTGTTTATGTTTATGAAAACACCGTTTCCCCTATGAGTGAAGCAGTCAAGACACTGAGGTCGGGGGCTCGACTCCCGATGTTGCTGATTAATAATAATTCAAGAGTTAGCGCAATGGGCCGCATTGGCCTGAGCACTGTGCCAGTCTGGTCCTCCTGACTGATTATTATTGTGTTTAATAACTTAATATGGTTAAATGATGAACTGAACGTGAGGCGAGTAGAAAGCTAAAGAGCAATTAAGTGGGAAACTTGGACCTAGTAAGAGTCGAACCCACTTCTAGTTCCCAGTTAATTGCTTTTCATTCTTTATATTATTTAAATGCGGTCATTGCGATTAAAACGCAGTTATCCAAAACGAATGTTTCACAAGAGATTATGGGCCTTCTGTACAAGTACTTCCGTTGTCTACTCATGTGTAGGCCTACTGCTATATAGTACTTCCTCTCGGACTATTTTATACTAAGTCAAAGTACCTTTTTATAGCTCGGAGTAGGTATAGTTTCAGGAAAAAAGTTCGCCTAGAAAGAGCAATTTTCTAAAAATACATTAAAAAATTACTTATTGGTAATGACTGGGTTTTGTTTTTCAATTTTTTTATTGTTAAAAAAAAAAACCGAAGAAAAAAACCCAGAATGTTACCACTTAGTAATTGTTCATGCTTTTAAAAGAAAATGTTTCTAGGTGAACTTTTTTCCTCAGCTGTACATAATTATCTTCGGCGAAGATAGCACGATCTCTCAGAACAATATTTTGTAGAAGCTGTCCATTTGTATATTTATAAGAACTTATTCGCAAAAAAATTGTTTCCTCTTCACTGTATGAAAAAAAATATATATAATATATATATATATATATATTATATATATATATATATATACACACACAGGGTGAGTGAAAAGTGTGGAAACATAGGAACTATGCTTTTCAATACAAATATACATATATATTTGCATTGAAAAGCATAGTTCCTATGTTTCCAGATTTTTTACTCACCCGTATATATACAGTGTATATACACACACAGTATATATATATATATATATATATATTATATATATATATATATAATATATATATATATATTGTATACTGAATTGCAGTATTATGACATTTTTACAATAGCATACAATAAGAATATAAATGAGCAAATATTGTTTTTGAATAACATACTAAGATACAGAGGGTTGACAAAAGTAAATAGGATGATTGACCTCAGCAACAAATGGCAAAGTTTATCAATGGAATGCCAGAACCAGAAGTGTGTCAGCTTTACATTGTACAATTCAAAGAGGAAAGCAACACGATTTAAGTATATTGATTCAATAAATGTGTTATTATTTATTGACTTCTATTTAAAAAAAAACAAAGACAAAAAAAAATATGGAAAAAACTGGAGGTGTCTATTTACTTTTGTCAACCCTCTCTCTCTCTCCCCCCCCCCACACACACACTATATATATATGATACACACAGACCGTGCATGGAACAAGGAACTTTTCTGGAATAATTAAATCCACTATAGTCCGAATAAGTAATGGTAAATGACAAATACCATAGTTTTTCTTTTTCATGATGCTAGCCCGACGTGAGCAACGGGTCACTCATGTACGGTCTGTGTGTATCATAAAAAACTCAGGGGACCATTCTGAGTTCATGAGTTCATTCCCATATATATATAGGTGCTGGTTAAGTGTGCGGTCTACCTACGATTGGTTAGGTTTAATCATGATATTTTCGTTAAAACTAACGAAAATATCATGACTAAACCTAACCAATCGTCAAGGGCGATTGACAATGGGATGTAAACAAACAATTAGCAAACAAGATAGGAAGCTATAATTAAAAGGTAGACCGCCGAATCGTAGGTAGACCGCATACTTAACCAGCACCATATATATATATATATATATATTAGACCACTTAAAATGCAGCATAGAAACTTACTTGTTTGAAAGCTATAATAAGATATTCGGAGAAATTTAAAATATGAAATAAACTCGAGAGAAATTTCATTTAAATTAATTTATTTTGACGCTTATATTTGTCGGTGAAGAGAAATTCTTCCTTAACGTATTATACTTAAGTGTTATGAAATTACTCAAGAAACAACTCTTAGCACTTAATTTTGTTTCGTTTCTTTATCGTTTATTATAACTTTTTTCGTAACTTATAACTTTTATGCAGATTTTTAAAGCTAATAACTTAAGCTTATCTTTTTTTTTCATTTTCCATCCATTACTTTTCAATCTCTGAAGCAAGCTCGAGGAGCCTTTGTCTCGAAATATATATTTTTTGCCCGTAGATGTGGTTTGAGTAGCACTAATCTGCGTCTTCGCTTGACAATGAGGGTCGTTACGAACTTGGAGAGACGAAGGCCAGACAAGAGTTTCCTTCAGCGAATTCTTTTTAATTGATTTTCGTGTGAAAGTTATCTTCATTGCGGAGCTGCTAATACATACATTTAAGAAAATTTAAGGGCTACCAACCTGTCTTAGACTCAGATTTAATTAAGTTTAATTTGTTCAATACGGAAAAGTACAATAAATTAACAAAAACATTTGAATAAAGAAGAAAGATTGAGTTTTTAGCACTTTTGTGTTATAATGAAGCCTCCGAAATTCGTAGTCGGAACATAGTTTACCATTTTTAATTATCGTGCACAGAAATTAACGCTCATACGTTTGCCATTTATACTCTTTAATCGCACTTGCGTGAAAAATAACTTGTGCTAAGGGGAAAAAAAAAAGCGATAAAAAAATAGGAGCAAAACTCATGCATGTTAGAAGTTGCAATTAGCGCGTATCCCCTCTTCTAATAATTGCAAGCACTTTTACTATAATTTAAATGGTAGTTAATTTACCAATTAATCATTGAACAATGCGACTAATTATAGTTACGAACCCTCATCATCGGTGGCTAATTGTGAGCATCAGGTGTTTTTCTCTTTTGTCTCGCTAATCGAGGCTAAAATTCTCGCTCATTTTCCTCATTTCATTCCCCTCATTTCAGAGAATCGTTTTTCTTTCGGGTTCGATTGCGTGCATGCGAGCGACCATTGAGTGTCAGAATCGTGTCTGCGCTAAAGGGAGGAAACACGCGAGGGGCCTTCCTTATTCCCTCACTCGTTTCCCTTCATTCGTCTCCCTCGA
>JAJOZX010003623.1:25000-30000 GCA_023014485.1 Bathynomus jamesi | reverse complement strand
CGTTCGGTTAGGTTAGTTTAGGTTAACTTGGTTTCAGGGTACTTCACTTTGGGGAGATGAGAATTAAACTGGAACATTTTGGACGAGACTTTCTGGGAGTAGACGATGGTCCCAGTTTCTTAACTACAATTTTATTAAGCAAAGAAAATACCTGAAAAAAGTCGCTGCAAAAAGTATGTATAAAATTATACCTGAATATTTTCATGATATGAACCCGTTTAAGTTATTTTTAATTGATTAAAAATGTTATGTTTTGGGTTGCTCGACATCCTTCGCAACATCTACGGTCATATGACGAAGTGAACCTATAACTTTATGTGGGATCGGAACTCCGGATAGCTATATTATCTGGTCGCAGTGGACGTTCTTTCATTCAGCTACTCTCCAGACTCATTGTCGCTTAATTTCGCTGATCGACGAGAAACAATAATTATTTAATTAATTAATAATAATAAATTCAGAGATTCATAGCTTATATTTCAAACTGTACGAGAGTACTTGGGATTGAAGGAGGCTGCTTGGGTTAAAGCATGTTGGAGAAGTTAGCTTTAGCTTTTCATACTCGTATAAATAAAATTGTTCAGGTCTAAGTTATGTAATATGAAGACACTTTTCTCTCTCTCTCTCTCTCTCTCTCTGCATTTTTTGATTACTTACCTCTAAGTGGGAGACTCTTGAATTCGCCGTAGCAATAACGGGTGATCACCCACGAAACACTTTCATTCTCCATAAGGGACAAGTACAGGGACCTTCTACTGACAGTCCTCGCCGGAAAGAGATTTTCTTTACTCTTGTGGTGGCACAACACCGCGAAGTATGACCACCGCGAAGTATGACCGACTCAAATATCACTTACCGCATAAACATCTTTCACGGTGGGAGACCCAAGTTGAAACTCGGCGACATTCAAAAAGTTGGCAGAGAGATACACAAAACAGACATCCAATTGCGGAAAACACAATTACACACTTGCCTGCCTTGTTAATACGTATAAGAATAGAGTAGAAAAGTATTTTGTAGAAATACATATTTTATAAAGAACAAAAAAGAAATGCATGGCATGGATTAGGCGAGGTAGCGTTGCATTTCTGCCGTCACGATTTCTTTTTTCTCTTCTTTCTCGTGGGTGGCTGGATGCACGTGACGGGTGAGGGCATGGTGTGGAAAATCTGATTTCTGTTTTCAATTCTTATCTCAACCGCTTTCCAGTAGAAGTATTTCGTCACTTTGCCGGCGTGATGGCTTTGCGCGTACATGGGTGTAGACATGGACAGTTTAACCTTTACCTCTCTTAAGCCTTTTCGGGCTAGCCTGGAGTGAGCTATGGGGTGTTTGTTCGACCGATATATTGGTAAATGGAGCTGTAATTATTTTGTATAAGATCAAAGCCATATGTTCGAGGTTTTTGTGACGATGCCAAGTAGTTGATATAAGATCAGCACAAATATATTATTAGTTAGTTTATACAACGGTGCTGTCTAGAGTACGATTTCTATGTGTGAATAGGGTAACTATAGAGCTAGCTTATATATTCTCGTCTTTCCTGTAAAATTTTCTTGGCTACTTTTTGCAGGGTCAAGGTATTTCTTCAACCTTTTTCCGTACCCGCCTCTGGCGGGGAAGGAGCGGAAGGTGGAGAGAGAGCCTTATGCTTTTCTATCCAGTTTTCTATCGGGTGTGTATAAAGTAACGCAAGTGAAAAGACAAATCCGACTTGAATTATATTGACGCGAGTGAACATGGACGAGTAATATTTATTACATGTACTTTATAACAACTGTATATTCGATAGTAAGGTTTATAAGAGGTGTTGAAAATGTTCACCATCGACCTCTATACAGGCTCTTTCTTGCACGGCGTATCACATTCAAATCAACCAGTTCAAATCAAATTTGTATCTTCACTTGCATTACTTTATATACACCCTGTACTATTGCTAAAATAATTAAAAAATGAACTAATTTAATAACAGGAACATCTCCGAGTGAAACGAAAGGTCTTTAAGATTTCCGCTTCTCCTTGTAACTCCTTATAACTCTCTCTCTCTCTCTCTCTCTCTCTCATATATATATATATATATATATATATATATATATATATATATATATAATGTTAAAGATGCAGATGATATGAAGGTCAATAATAAACAGTGGAATCTAATAACTCAAACAGAAGACTAAACGAAGTATGTAATTATCTCTCCCATTTCGACCAAATTTTGGAAGACATGATCAAATTGAATTAAAGGATCGGTCGAGCGATGCACTCTATGCATTTTGCTGTACTGAGCTAAACTAGATGCAGTATGAGAGACAAACATATGGAAAACTGAACGTCTACAGTAGGTAGCAATTTATGTAGCATCCTAAACGTTCAACTGTACAATAGGTTCAACATTTTCTTAATTTTTTTTATTGTATCTCACCTACAGTTGTTGACAGTATGTACTTGGGCAAAACGTTTCGAAAAACGTTTTCTCTCAGTTGTGCAATATTTGAGACATTTAGTACTTAATTAAATTCCAGTACTCTTTCATAATAAAGGCACTCACTACATATATTACAACCGATAGATAATTAAATTTATTAACAACAACAACATTATTTGATTTAAATGTGCTTTGCTGTCTAAACTGTTTAGGACAGAAATGCATAACTTTTGATTTATCGGCAGTGGACAGAGTGTCCGGCTTTTATACCGAATTACAGAATTTTCACAGACACTTATCTTATTAAGCACTCCAACACCATGTCATCGGCATAAATTAAGTTATTCAACCTAATTTCACATATAGAACAACCAATATTGACAGGTTTAAGTAAATTAGACAGGCCACCAATATACAGTAAATAGTAGAGGGTGATAGCAAAGACCCTTGGGGTATCCCACATGAAAATTTGGAGGAATTAGAGAATTTTCACTTCTGATTAGAATAAATCTTTGATTTGAATAAAAGAAACTGATATACACGCACATGAAACCAGCAAGGATGTAACTACATCTGACAGGAATCTAGGGGATTATAGTGATATGTGTAAATATAAAGAGTCATGAATATATTTTAGATATTCATCTTACAATCCATTTAAACTGGGAGAAGATCCTGTTTTAATTAACCCTTTAGCGGCCGGTGGCACTTTACTAATCTTGTTCTGGTTAATGCCAGATGATTTTATCCACTTTCAGAAAAGACCTCCACCCGCTAAAGGATTAATTTCTTTAATAAATGATTTAATTTCTGTATGGGACACTGGAGTTTGAATAAAATTTAATGACGGGTGTATATATATATATATATATATATATATATAAATAAAGAATGGCAATTTCAGTGGGGCACAAATAGCTTTTAATATTATAGAGTCTCTTCCGTCTCGTTCTTTCATTGCAGGCGGTTTACCCTCGCTTTTGATTTTCTCGCCCTTTATCGGCACTGCTCTTCTCCTCTTTCTTGCGGCGATGGAACAAGGCACTTCCGACATCTTAATGCGCTGTGTCTCGTCGCGAAAGCTTGGCAATTTCCGTTGCTTTCCTTCCTTCCTCTTCATCTTTCTTCTGCGGAAGATTTCTCATGCACAAAATGATATATAAATTTATATCGAGTTGATTTATTTAGTTTTTATGTCTAAAAAAATTACGGAAATTATTTTTATTACATTAGGATAATGGTCAAATGCATTTACGGCTTAATGCGGTTAAGAAGAACTTTTTTTTTCCGGGAATGTTTTGGATACAGGGATAAAAAATGAATTTTACTCGGGTATCGGTTGTTGGAAGTATTGTTAGTGTATATATGACGTGTGTAGTGCCTAATAATTGTGATGGAATTATGATGGTGTACTGATTTCCACTTATGCACATATAAGTACTTTAAATCTCGCATTTTTGGATTACTTTAAGTATGCATGTAAAGTTTTTGTCTAATTGTACTTTTGGTACTGAAAGTACATCTATTGCATTTCCCTTATATTATATTTTATATATATACACACACACTGTGTATATATATATATATATATACAGTTTGCCGATAAACTGTATATCTATATATGTAAGTAGATATGATAAAATAATAGAAATGCAATAGATGTACTTTCGGTGCGAAGAGCACAATTAGACCAAAGATTATTACAAAAAGTACAAAATTTAGAGTGCAGTTTCGCTTATCCTTTATATGAGTAAATGCTGCGCATGTGAACATTGGCTGACGATATATTTCAAAATGAATTTCAGCTAATTCCCATCATTTGATAGTTCCTATTTAGGCATATATTGTACGTAAGACAAGCTATTTATATAAACACAGCCGTACATCAAACGTTCTCCCGATATGATTGAGGAGAGTGAAGGAAAAAAGAAATATTCGCTTCCTCGGTCGAATACAAAAGCTTGAAAGGTTAAATGGAGTGGAAGGAGCGAGAAAGCAAGCATGAAAGGAAGAGGCTGGAAGGCCTCCGGATTATATGTTAAGTTTAGATAAATGGATTTTTACCACTACCTACAATTCATTATATATATATATATATATATATATATATATATAGAGAGAGATAGGACAGACACAGACAGACAGACAGACACAGACATACAGACATACACACACACACACACATACACTCACACACACACACACACACGACAGACACAGGAGAACCTCAGTTAGCTATGTCGTTATGATTTAAGCAAACACTTACGTATAAAAGCTGTAAATCTTTTAAAGGTGTATATATCCTCTCCTAAATCAAGGACGAAAGAAAAACCCAACCATCAGTTATTTCATTCATTTATTAAAGGCAATTACCCCTCTAGTAAATAGCTTTTATCCTTGATGCGGTACTACTCATAATTATTAAGCATTCCATATATACATGTAGCGAATAACTAAATTAATTTTTTTGTTATAAATCAATTAAAAGTATTTTATCGTAAATTCTTTTATCTTTTTCAATCTTAATTTTGGCTTTTGTTTCTTTGATCTTCGTTCTTTTTCACTGATCGCG
>JAJOZX010003623.1:0-17500 GCA_023014485.1 Bathynomus jamesi | reverse complement strand
GTGATAATATTTTCATTAGTTTTAAAGAAAATATCACGACTCAACCTAACCAATCGTCAAGGGCGTACAGTTGACCTAACCGAGCATTCAGTTAACCGGGTATTCAGTACTTTTCCTGTAGGTTTAACGAAAGTATCACGACTTAACTTTACACGAAATCCCTGAACATTTTAGGGATTTTATGAAATCCCTAGTGACACAGACTCCTTGTAACATATGTACACCTTTGTTATAAGATGTTTTAATTTTATATATGATTTCATTCTCTTTTCAAAAACCGTTTCTTACACACACACACACACACACACACACACACACACACACACACACACAAACGAATTCCGTCTTCGGCTGTTGCTCTTCCACCTCCCTCCAGCAACAATGGAACCAATCTTCCTTTTCCTCTTTATTGCAACCCAACTTCCCTCTTGATCTTCAGGGCAATTTAATCCATATCAGATTTTCAATCCCATTCATAATGTTGTCTTGAACGCTGAATATTTGTTCCCTTTTTTAGGGTGGTGGGGGGGTGAGATTTTGCTGAATATCAGAGCTAGGGATTTGCTGAATATTGGAAGGTCGGAATTGCAATTTATGGCCATTTTATGTTTATGGCCGACCATCTATCACATGTTTGGTCAGACTTGAGGACGAGCTTGGCCACTAGCAGTCTGGGAAGACCACAAGTGAGAAGGAAAAAAAGGAGCCTTATTTACCAAACAATATATATATATATATATATTAAAGAAGTTACAGGTTACCAAAGACCCGAGAGGATCCCCTCTAGGTTAGCCAAAGAATAAAGTAAAGTAGAAAAGATAAGGGAGCGAACAGTTATAGAAGATTTCAATTACAAACTCTCACACCATGCAAACCACACCACTCAGAAACAATAATTTTCACACCAAGCAGACACATTACCTTGTGTACCCAGACACACATGAAAATTTGGGGTATAAAGAAGTAGAAGACAAAAAAGCATAGAGCGAAACACTAAACTACACGGATCACTTTAACATATTGCTTCCCAAAGCATTCGCGAAGCAATATGTTAAAGTGATCCCTCCTGGGAAGCAATATGTTAAAGTGATTAACACTGGGAAGCAATTTGTTAAAAAGAGAAAGGTTGGTTGTTTAGAAAGAGGTTGGTAATCTAGGAGATAACCTACCGACCGTAAACAAAGCTATAAATGCCCTAACCGGGCATTCTTTATATTTAATGTAGGTTAACTGAATGCCCGGTTAGGTCAACTGAATGCCCGGTTAGGTCAACTGTACGCCCTTGATGATTGGTTAGGTTAAGTCGTGATATTTCGTTAGTTTTAATGAAAATCTCACAACCTAACAAATCGTCAAGGGCGTACAGTTGACCTAACCGGGCATTCAGTTGACCTAACCGGGCATTCAGTTAACCTACATTAAATATATAAAGAAAATGAAAGGATGCAAAAAGGAGCTACTCAACTCGTACTTGTGGCAAAAGATGTGGCGTGACCGACTCTTCCGAAATCCATTTTTTACTTTGTGTGACCATATAGCGCAACAATTCTAATAAATTTACTTTCAATCTAATATTTTAACATGTTATGATTTACTTTTTATGCCTTTACTTTATTAAAGCAAACATTTTTTATCGTACTCCTTATCCTAAATATTGGGAAGCAATATGTTAAAGTGATTAACACTGGGAAGCAATATGTTAAAGTGATCCCTTTTCTCTTATACGGAGACCAAAACTGTACGTCGTTCTCTAAATGTGGTCGAAATGAGGATTTATATAAAGGTAATATGATGTCTTTAGATTTGTACTCGAAATTTCTGGATATAAAACTCAGCACTCTTAGTTTTCTTACTGGCTTCGACGCATTGCTTTGAAAACTTTGTTATTCATAACTATAAAACCTAAATCTTCCTCCTTCGTTGCTGAAACAACGTCTTTACCTGCCATACAATAACTAAACTTTATTTCGAGAGCCCCATTACTATGTATTTGTCGACATTAAATTTCGGAGCTATTGAAGAATAGGGGACCCCAGCCTTCTTTAGTTAGGCTTATAAGGCTAACTAACGAAAATATCACGACCTAACCTAACCAATCGTTAGGTTAACTGTACGCCTTTGACGATTGGTTAGGTTACGTCATGATATTTTCGTTAGTTAGCCTTATAAAGCTAACTAAAGAAGGCTGGGGTCCCTGTTCTTCAATAGCTCCTAAATTTCATCTGCCATTACTCCGATCAGTCAACGATTTTATTAAGGTCACTTACGTTTTACCACCGAGTTTTCTGTCGTCCGCGAATTTCGAAATTTTACCAGTGAAATTAATATCGAAATCATTAATTTAAAACCAAAGAACAAAATTGGTCCCAACACAGACCCTTGAGGAACTCCGCTAGTTAGCCTTGCCCACTTCGACGTAGCTCCATTTATTACCTCTCCGTTTTCTGTTGTTACCCCTAATAGCATGCGCCTGAAGTTTTTTGAGTAATCATTTATAACTTTATAGAGACTACGTCGGATGCTTTCGCACAGTCTAAATACCCAACATCCACGGCTCTATGTTGATTGTATATATTTATATTGTCGTGAAAGAATTCTAATAAATTGATTAGTCACGAATGTTGTTTAAGGAAACCGTATTCATTGTTTCTACTCAAATCATAACTTTGAGGATGAGCAACTATTCTATCACGTATAATTGATTCTAAAAGTTTACCCACAATCAGATTTAAGCAAATTGGCCTGTAATTCCCAGCGAGTTTTTTTTATCCTTCTTTTTTTTAAAAACCAGAGTGATATTTGCCAACTTAAGGTCAGACGGTACGATTCCCTCTTTTAAAATTCCACTAAAAAGTTTAATGAAAAAGGGTATTAATTCGTTTTTTAATTCCTTCAAATGCTTAGGATAAAACAAATCAGGATCTGGCAGTTTACCAATTGTTAATTTATTTATGTAATACAAAATCTTCTCTTCATATAGAGTTAAGTCGGTTAACATTAAATCTTCATTTAGGTTAAATAAAGATCGTGCTTCTGTTAGGTTCGATACGTCGGATCTTTTCGGTTTAGCGGATTGCTACAGATTTTTACAAAACTTAGCAAATCAATTATTCACAAATTTTATCCTAAGGAAATGTCTAATTCTTAATGTAACTTAACTAAACCTAACCTAACCTAACTTACATTTCCTTAGGATAAAATTTGTAAATAACTGAACTGCTAAGTTTCGTAAAAATCTGTAGCAGTCCGCCAAACCGAAAAGACCCGATACGTCTGTTGCTCTAAACACTTGAACAAATTAGTCATTTAATACCTTCTCTAATGGTTTCTAATCGCTTATTGCATTTTCACTAATATCTAATACTGACCCAATGTCTCCCTAATTGGATTTTTATTGTTAACATATGCATAAAACTTTATAGGTTCCTATTTGCATGATTTTGTAAGAACTAATTCAGGGATTTCAAGTCTAAAAAATACAAATCAGAACCTCAACTCCAAAAATTGAGAATTCCGTCCCAAAAATAAGAATATCCATAATATATCGTTAACATTTTAGGAGCAAGTGTAGTTTACGTCCACTTACATTATCCTAGTGTAGTTTGCGTTCTCCAACTTTGTCCGCGTATACCTAATCAAATAAAACGTTAAAAGTCACTTAAAACTAAAGAAAATATTACGACTTAACCTAACCAATCGTCAATATATGTATATATATATATATATATATACACACTATTGGTTAACTTAAGTGGTAATATTTTCGTTAATTTTAACGTTTTATTTGATGGATTCATTTAAAAAATGGGTACTTGTAGGTTATCTCCCCCCACCAATTTTGACAGAATATTTTCGTTAAAACTAACGAAAATATCACGACTTAACCTAACCAATTATCAAGGGCGTACAGTTGATCTATTATTAATTATAACATTGTTTCTGGAATAGTATTTACTATTTACTAATAGATCAACTGTACGCCCTTGATAATTGGTTAGGTTAAGTCGTGATATTTTCGTTAGTTTTAACGAAAATATTATGTCAAAATATGGCGGGGGGGGGAACCTACAAGTACCAAAAAATGTCTCCTAAAGATACTAGTGTAGTTTACGCTCCCCAACTTTGACCTAGTGTAGTTTGTGTCCCCTTTTGCGTCAGGGGGTAAGGGGGACGTAAACTACACTTGCTCCACATTTTATGCAGATAGACAAATGAAATGAAAAATTTAAAAATTAAGAAATGAGAACAAATAAAAATAAATAAGATTTGAGGTAAAAAATAAGAACATATCTTCGAAATAAGGTCACTTGAGAACCCTGAACTAACTCACGTTAGCGCTTTGCTTTTTTATTTAACTTCGCTTTTAACAAGTCTTCGGAGTAGAAAATACAAACTGAAATTTGGCTTAGTGTTTACGCGTTTATAACATTTATAGATACTATTTTGTGTTATTTCATAACTTAACCATGGCGACTTATTATTAATGTATATTTTCGGACGTTTTCCAGTTTATGTACCGTTTTCTACAGTACATTACATACAACATAGTAAACATCCTGTGCCCAAGTGACGAAAGTTATAATGTGGGTTAGGTTAGGTTACGTTAGGTTAGGTTAGGTTATCAAGAACTCATTTTTGATCACTCATTTTTGATCTGAAAAGAAGCAAAAATAAATTATATGAAAAACGGTACACGCACTGGAAAAGGTCCATATTTTCTTATATTTTTCGCACGCATTGAGCATCTACGGTTTGAATTATAGTTTTGAAACCCATAGTGCATATTAATTCTAATTTATTTGACGAAGTTGGCTTCTCCAGCTATCGGAATCAGTGTCTAAAATGTAAAAAATGTAACCAATTATTTCCCGCATTAAACTTAACATTTTTTCTAAATCGTAAAATATATATACTGTATATATATATATTTTTTTTTTGTAGTTAAAAACCTTAGTTTTGCTTCCGCTCGAATTGTTCATTCTGGTGAAGATCAATCTTGTTGCCTTTCCTTAGATCTACTGGTTAACGTGAAATCTGAATCGCAACCCACCAGGGAAGTTAATAATTACAGTTCTCAACCGGACCCGCTCTCACGTCCTTCCGATTAGCAGCCCAGATTCTTAACCACTATGCTACCCAGGGCACCCATTTATGTACCAGCCAATTTTTTGTATGGAAGTATGAACAGCTGGGTGACCTGAGCATCTTCTGCTCCCGCCAAGAATCGAACCAGGGGCCAGTCGATTCGTACACCAGGGGGGGGACGCTATATATATATATGTGTGTGTGTGTGTGTGTGTGTGTGTGTGTGTGTGTGTTGAATGAAAAAATGCTTAAAAAAGGTTAATACTAATTTGAATAATAAAGCATGCTAAAAGTTTGATCAGTCTCATTTTAGTGCAACTTATTAATTAAACAAACCGTTTAATGCAAAATGAAGCCGTCATGCTGGAACGTTTTTATGAAACAAACTCCAACTATGCGTGACTTAATACAGAACCATGAGCAAAGCTAGTTTCAATTTCACGTAAAATCAGAGCATGATAGGTACAGGTTTATGGTTAGGCTGAATGAGAGCCATTACCTCTTTTTGTTAACTGTTTTTCTGAACGTCCTTTCCGAATGCCGTTCGGTACTCCTTCCATACGAAATACGCTTCATGCTCAATTCGCAATGAACGTCCTTAACTGGGAAGGAATTATGGGATGATTGTAACCCATAGGGAGAATTCTACCTACCTTGTTAATCTGATTTAGTATTAAAGTGAAAATAATATTGCACATGGCTCTGTGCTACGTATTTTGTAGTTTTAACAGTGAATCATACATGGTTGAAGGTCACTTTTGGGAAATTATACCATGATAAGTTCACTCTACGTAATGTTAAATAGGTTGTGTTGATAAAAACAGCTCTGTGTTATACATATGTTATAATACTACAGTTTGCATATCCTTCAACAATTTTTAAATAATATATGCGTGCAATTTTTCATGCACGCAACATTTACTTTGGTATATTTACTCTTACAGTATTCATTTACATTTTTAAACTGTAATGAGAACTGTTGTGTTAATATATATATATATAATATATATATATATATATATATATATATATATAAATTTCACTATTAAACACGCGAAATTAATAAATTATACACACCCACAGAGAAAAAATCAACCGATGCCAAGGCCTACAAGATATAAAAATGCCTTGGCATCGGTTGATTTTTCTCTCTGGTTGTGTTTTATATATATATATATATATACACTCTCGTTCTTTATAATTTTCCTATACCGCATCCATGAATGCAAGCTTGGAAATGTAGTTTCAAAAAATTATTAAACTCGTAGAAGAATTTTGAGGAGCTGTAATCTATGGCAATGTAAGTAAAAAAAAAAAATTAGAAAAAAAAATTGGCTTAATTTATCTTCGCGTTTAGTTAATCATCCAAGGAGGCGTTTGTCTTCTTCATTCAGTCGTGTCTGGAAAGTTCGTCTTACTCTCGCTTCATCATCCACAACAGATGACGCCCATTAAAACTTGGATCGCGACATCTATAACAGAGAGGCTGACAAATTTCCTTTAAGTATATTGGAAGATCTCGCTACAAAACTCATTCTCCTTATGGATCGGATCCCTCTTCGCGTATCTAGCTCTGGGAACACGCCGTTCTTTCGTTCTTTCGTTTATATATATATATATATAATATATATCCATGATGGAGAAAAGAGGAAAGTTAAGGTGTATTGTATCATATATAATCACCAAAGTATACAGTATACAATGCTAAACAGGAAAGTTGGTAAAGCGTTCTAGTGGAAGTACCTAAATGGGCTTTTTGTATCTTGGATCTAATTAAGAAAAGAGTTCCAAGTAGTGACCCAATAGATTCCCTTATTGGTCTAGTCTTTTAGTTTATATAAGGTCAAAAAGAGAATCAGTATGTTTCCGGTTAGTGTCTATGCAGTCAACAACTTGAACCCTAATTTTGAGAGGAACCTTTCCATAACCCATTTTGACACGTAAAAGAGAACCAAACAGCTTAAAATTTTTGTCATACGAAACGTCACTGATTACAGTGTAGTTATAGCGTTAATTTTGTAAGATTAGAAATTGTGATAAACGGATAGTTATTGAAAATACTGCATATACCTCATTCATGCTCGGTATGCACTCATTGTGTATATATTATTTCGTATTGCTTATTATTAACTGTACAGACCTATGTCCTGCCCACGTTGTAACACCGCTGCCCATTAGATCAGCCAGTTTAAGCGGCGTTGAGTTTGTTCGGCAGTTGGACGGGTAACCATCCTTATAAAGAACGTTCGGATCCCACGTAAAGCTATGTAGATCCCCTCCATCACATGACCCTTGCCGTCACGAAGGGGGTTAAAAAAAAAAATATTACACTGGTATGCAACATATCTGATGTTTCAACATACATACATACATACATACATATTTTCATCATTTCAGGTGTGCTGAATCCAAATATTGCATCCATTGTACAGTTTTCTGGCAAATATCTATCACCCATATTGTATGGGTGGTATATAGACATACTCCCAATTATGCAATATATGTGTACAATATATACATAGCATATATTCATTATATTTATGTGCAGATACCATATATATACACAGGGTGTCCGAGAATTATCTGTACAAATTTTGGCTGTTATTAAAAGTCAACCATGAAGTGTAGAAATTCCAGTGTTGTCCCATTTTACAGAGAATCTCATTAAGTTTTTTCTGATATCAAGTTTTGACAAGTTTTTTTGAAATTCCAGTGTGTCCGAACATTATCTGTACAATTTCATCTTTTAATAAAATTCTTGATAACACACGTAAAATTCTTAAACAAGATTATTTAGAATCTGTATTTTCAAAAGTTTCTTTTATTAAAGTAACGTTGTTACAAACATTCGATATGTGCACCATTAGTGATTCGCAAAACATCCAATCGATACTCCAAATGTTGCCAACTTGCCATGTACGCTGCAGCATATCCACATCAATTCGCTCAATAGCAGCTGTGATTCTTGCTTTTAAATCATCAATGTCTGTCACCCGCGTACATTTCTAAAAAACTTGTCAAAACGTGGTATCAGAAAAAACTTAATGAGATTCCCTGTAAAATGGGACAACACTGGAATTTCTACACTTCATGGTTGACTTTTAATAACAGCCAAAAATTGTACAGATAATTTTCGGACACCCGGTATATATATATATATATATATATATTATATAATATATATATATATATATATATATATATATATATATATATATATATATTATATATATATATATTTGAAAAGCTAGGCTGCAACATGAGTCTAAAGGTTCACTTTCTTCACTCGCATTTGGACTATTTTCCTGAAAACTTGGGTAGTGTGAGAGGGGAACAAGGAGAAAAGATCCACAAGGATATCAAGACTATGGAAAAAAGATACCAAGGAAGGTGGGATGTCAACATGATGGCAGACTACTGCTAGTCTCTGAAACGGGAAGGCTCGGAAGAAATGCAGCGCAAGAAGCGAGCAAAAAAAACGACGATTTTCTCCTACTGATCAATCATGATTGATCTATTATGTATCAATTAAGTATCAAAGATGAATTTACTTTGAAATGTATTGTTTTTGTATTTCTTATAATTTTGTACTCTTGGAAATTTAGTTTTTTAATACATACTATGAATATATGTGACTTATATTTTGTGAAAAACCCTGACGTGATACATAAAAATGGTTGTGAAATTTTAAATCAGCGTGACAAAATTGTATAAGATCACGCAATAGAAATAAAACATGTATTTTGGTTTGAAATGCAGACTTGCGTTATTAGTATTAAGTGTACACTAGATGATAGTACACTACTGATAATAGTATGAATTGTACACTAATGATAGTGAACTCTGTTGGTGGTGACACTACTACTACTACTACTACTACAACTACTACTACTACTACTACTACTAATAATAACTTAATTATATTTCAGTAATGTAATTACTGCTCAGGTGCCTGAAATAACATAAATTTAGACGTTTTCTAAGGGCATAAAAACGTTTCCAATATAATACCATCTTTATGACAGTTAGCACCATTTCGTATTAATGTATGTATATAATTAGGCATTAGAGACTGATGAATGGTATTACTGGAGGTATTAATAACGGTGTAATGCTAATTACTGTAGTATTATTCATTATTATTGGGATTGTTATGTAGTTAATAGTTAGGGGTTAGTTGCTGTGTTAGAGAGTATCGATTAAGAATTAGGAATTAAAAGAATTTACGCTATTTTCCAGTGTTATAAATCAAATTATGAATTCTAATTAATATACGCATCAAATACAGGTCTTCAAAGTCTAAAATTGTGTTTGCTCTGACCTTCTGGATCAGTTCGTGTAAACCAGTGGTGCACAAACTTTTTTGATGTGAGGGCCAAGCGAAGAAAATAACTAAATGTATTAGCCTACTTACTTTCCATCTAAGTCATAAATTGGGTCACTTTTATATTCTAACTGTTTCATTGAATTGAAAAGACCCGTGGGGCCACTGAAAAGACCCTTGGGGGACACATTTGGCCCGCGGGCCAGGGTTTGTGCATCAATTTAGGTTTATGTCAACACAGCTGCGATTTTATATATATATGATGCAAACCCACAGGGAAAAGAAAAATGATTCCAAGGTCTTTTGTCTATTCAGAAGTACACCTCGTCAGGGAATCTGAATTCACGAAAGGCTTTGGAATCATTTTTCTTTTTCCGTGGGTTTGTATCATTCATTCATTTTACGTGTTTAATTGTGAAATTCATCCCATATATATATATATATATATATATAATATATATATATATATATATATATATAATAGACTCAAGATTTAAAAAAAATTCAGGTACATTTTGCTCCTGATGACTTATGCAGTCGAACCTTATAACACCCAGATGATGATCATGATGGTGATGATGACTAGAATAACGTACCGAAACAGAGATTGCAAATAGTAAGACTAAAGTCAGAAATATAAAATAAAGGAAGAAATAAAAGATTTTTTCGGAAAAAAAGTTCGCGTAGGAACGAAATTTCTAAAAAGTATAAAAATTACTAATTAGTAATATTCCGTATTTCTTGACTATTTTATTTCTTTTGGTAACAATAATAAACTTTCGAAAACAAAACGCAGCCATTATTGATTAGTAATGTTTTGTCTGCTTTAAGAAAATTTATTTTTTAGGCGAACTTTTTTCCGAAACTGTACCTACGCAGCAAAAAATGGGACGTTTCTAAAATGTTAATAAAATGTTTAGGACTTTTTACTAAATGTCCCATTTCTTGTTTGGTAGAATACAATTTGAAATATTTTTAAACTCTCTATAGCGATTCTGCTTCATTTTTCGCTCTATCGAAATTATTTCTGATAGACTGACTTTGTACTCATTTTATATCTTTTACTTTCGGATTTTACTTTACTAATTAATCTATTCCCGTAATTACCACTCCCACTTTGAAGATTTATTAACTAACTTAAGTGATTCTATGGAGAAATTTACCGTAAAATTGGTTTTCAAACTTAGAATTTTTAGTTATTAACCACAAAGTACGAGTAAGGGAAGGGGACAAAAGGAATGAAACATACATCATAACATAATTGCCGTAGCAGGTCTCTAACAATGATAACGTAATTACCGTAGCAGGTCTCCGACGATGGTAATATAGTTACCGTAGCAGGTCTCCGACGATGGTAATATAGTTACCGTAGCAGGTCTCCGACGATGGTAACATAATTACCGTAGCAGGTCTCCAACAATAGTAACAATTACTGTAACAGGTCTCCGACAATGGTTACGTAATTACCGTAGCAGGTATCCAACAACGGTAACATAATTACCGTAGTAGGTCTCCAACAATAATAACATAATTACCGTAGCAGGTCCCCAACAATAGTAATAATTACTGAAGCAGTTCTCTGACAATGGTGACATAATTACCGTAGCAGGTCTACAACAATGATAACATAAATGCCGTAGCAGGTCTCCAACAGTATTAAGATTACATATTCATCTTCTTTATGACGGCAAAGTAAAGTCTGTCTGCATGTGCGGCGTATCCTAACAACAAAAACAGCAACAATCTCCCTTTGAAAGGGTACATCCTTCTATCTGGTTGGTGTAGCCCTTAAGCACCAACTTAAAAGAAATCTGATTATTACCTGACTTTTGGAAAACATTTTCTCTCTCCCTTTAATTAACTGTTTTTAACCTAAAGTATATTCGTGACAATTACCTTTTACATAATAACATTATTTACCGTTCTATAATTCTGTCCATTAAATTTCCCGAAATGAGAGTTTCATCAATAATTCTCTTTACAACAGACGAATATGTTTCTTCATTCTTATTAGGCTTTTAGTTACAATGTTCACTATGTAGCTTGATAAATTATTAGTCTAAACAAACGGATTAAATTGATCTGTCTTTGCTAGTCACCTCATTAAAATAATGTTAACAATTTGTTAACTAAATAAGGTAAAGTGCTGAGGTTAATGGTGTCTTGTTTCTTTTAGGATGATTCTAACCATTCAGTTCCCTAATTGTCCACTAGGGGAGGATTTTTACTTGTCGTGTACGTAAAACTGTATCCAATGTGTCCAGTTCAGAAATGCAGAGGATAATGAATAAACAATGATAAATCAGAGCGGGGTTTTTAGGTAGTAGTGATCAGCTACGTACGGTAATCTCGTTAGTACGATAACTGTATTCTTGGCATCACCGCTGAAAGAAGCTTGTGCTCTGCATAGGCGTATAAGCTGAAAAAAGTTTTAAAAACGACAAAAATAGAAAGCTTAATCTATAAAAATTCATGCCGTGTGTTCTCTCTCTCTCTCTCTCTCTCTCTCTCTCTCTCTCTCTCTTGTGTATATATATATATATATATATATATATATATATATATATATATATATGCAATTGAATTTCCTTTACTTTTCACAAGGATGAATACGACTCTCTTTAATTTTGTAACATCACCACATAATGGATGCTTAATGCTGAACCAGGAAAAGATAAAGCCGAGATTAATGCTTATAAGTGCTTAAAATAATAAGGAAATACCCGTAAAAGAATAAAAAGTGATATTGCAACGCGCTTTATCGTTCAAACTGCAAATATTATTGTAATAAAAAGTAAATTTAATTGATGGTTGATTCATGTATATGCTTAGAAAAACAGTAAAAATTAAACAGAATTTAGGTAAGGTGTAATTTGGACAGTAAAACCCGTCGTAGTATTATAAAAAAAATGATGAAAGGAAAAGGTTTGTTTCACTTTAAGTTGAAAATCAGATAAGTCTTTTGAATACACTCTCTAGTCTTAGCTTGTCTTGTACATACATTGAAAACGTAAACCTGTCCAATAGACACATTTAAGTTTGTTTTGCTGGCGCCTCACTGGACAATTTTTTTTATATATAATATTTCGTCCAAATGGATATTAAAACCATATCAGTTGTCCAAGCTAAGTGCTCAAGTGGGTAAGTTTTTCAAAATTACCTTGTCCCAGGACAAGGTTTTGTATATCCTTTTCATTTACAACTAATGGAATATTGAGTTGTTTTGCTTTGAATTACGATGGATTTGGTTAAAAATGGCAACTCCTTTCTTAATGTATATATTTACAGTATTATTATAGAAATGTAACATACCACATTTATGCAACGATATTCATTTAAGGATAATTACTTCTTATAATTAGTATTTAATATTTATTTTTGTTGCAAAATACCTTATAAAGTCATTAATCCATCTCAAAATTTTTAAAAGAGAAATTTTAATTAAGATTATTATACAAAACATAAGAATTTAAAATTACATTACATTAATATATTACATTTTTATTTGGTCATATTTCTAATATATATTTTCTATACCAGAAGAATAACTAATTTATTTTTACATTTACGTATCAATAGATATTCTATGTTGAAATAATTGCTGTTCGTACAATTTTACAGTTGAGTGTTAGTGTTAATATAATTTGGGTAAAAATTGGTTATTACACCCAGTCGGGTTTTTTAACGAGAACAAATTTTTCTGGTCAATTTTGAGTTGTTTTGCACAAATGTGATATCCGTTTCCTGTGCAAATGCGTAGCTTTCGAGATATCTTCACCTAAAGACCTATCTTCACCTAACCAAACCAAACCTAACCTAACCTAACCTAGGTCAACAAGTTTTTTAGAGAATAAAAAACATCCAATGCTTTGTCTTCATCTAGGCCTACATAGCGAATCAGGTCCTCAAAGTCGAAATTATACGAACGGCACGTCATAATTCTATCGCAAACAACACCAAACTGAATCCAATTAAAATTTAAAAAAAGTAGCCAGAACTTGAAACAGTAGCCAGAAATAGAAATAAAAAGCGACAAATTGACCAAAATAGTGTATACGTACATATCATAAACGCCAAAAAATAGCAATCATAATTATTATTAAAAAAAAATATTTAGACCAATTTGCACAAGATAAGATGGATAATTTCTTAGTTATTATTAGTGGGAATTCAATATATGTATTGTTTTAACTGGGCGTGACTGGGTGAAATAACCAATACTAACCATAATTTATGTTAAATACTTTTAATTATAAATTAACACTTATAGCATAATTTGTACTTTCATATTGGATATGGACAAAGAGGTTACGGAAAAATATAGTGTATATTTCTAATTCAATTTCGACATACTAAAACAAATCAAATTTTGGACAGACTTTTTTCTAGAATATATCCACATCTATTCGTACACCTGTCCAAAATTTCAATGTATATATCGACACATTTCCGACACACTAAGACATGTCAGAATTTGACAGGGTTTTTTTCTTAAATGTGTCCACTCCCAACTAACTCTGTCCAGTAAGTTTGACAAGCTCAGAATTTGTCCATCTCAAAGGTTTGTAAGTTGACTTGATATATTTCCAATTTTATTGTAGGAAGAAATTGATAAATGAAGTGAAATCATATAAGGTTTAACGAAATGGATTCATTTTGTTCTTAAAGTACATTTTTTTTTATGTACAAGTCTTTACCCAGCGCAAAATTACATTAATTAATTAACTACATTAACGTGCTTTCAGTTGAATGGGGAATATTTTGAATGTCTATGAGATGGTTCCATAATAAATTGCGTATTATCATTGGGTTACGAGTTTCAATGTACAGTACAGTGTATCTCTTATTGAGTAGAGACATTTCGGACGCACGTATTGTAAGTTGTTATTTCTCTAACAAGTTGTTATTAAGTCTCGTAGATATCAATATTTTCCTTTTGTACGATGGTGCTATATGAGGTCCTTCTTGGAAGAAGTGGCTAAGCGACAAAAGCAAAAAACGCAGTTAAAAGTTGGGCCAATTTGAAAGTTGCCATAACTTTTGAACGTTTTGAAGATATTTCGACGAAATATCTCCAAAAGTTCAAAAGTTATGGCAACTTTCAAATTGCCCCAACTTTTAACTACGTTTTTCATTTTTGTCGCTTAGCCACTTCTTCCGAGGAGGGCCTCATAATAGTAACTTCTTCGATTTAATTTTAAACTGTTTATAATTGTTTATTTAAAGGGCAGACTGTCACTTTCCACTGAAAACAATTGTAATGAAGAGAGTACAGCTTTAAATGTTCTATAGCCTATACCTGACACATGACACTTATTATTATAAATATTCTTCTACTCTATATCCTGGCCCGGTTAGCTTCTAGGTACCAGTGCCGGTTGTTGATCTGGGGGTCCTGGATTCGACTCTTGGCTCAGACGCCAGATTTCAGCGATTAAGGTGCATCTCTGATTGGAAGAACGGTTCGAATCCCACGTAAAGCTGTAGGTTCCCTCCGCCAGTGACCTTTGCAGTTACGAATGAGATTAAACAATCTAAAACACTGTTATTATTATTATTATTATTATTATTATTATTACACAACAAACCCACATTCATGTCTAACATTTAACTCTGATAGCGTGGCTATGTAGATATAGATAGACTCCTTTTAAAATTTAATACGAAATTCTTTCTATATTTCAGGACACAACGTTTACACAACAATAAACCAGTTAATTTATAAAGGAGACAATAAAATTCTAGACTATTATAATATTTAACCCTATAAACGCAAAATTAAGAAATATTAACAATGTGGGAAGCTAAAATCTTAAAACGGGCTTTGCAAATAAAATATTAAAAAAAATATATAGTCACGCATTTCATTATTTCCATAATTGTTCCTCCACACGAAACATTTGAGCGAAAGACGAACGCCGCAAAATGTCTAGTTCGGTCTTTGTTCCAGTCATCTAATTCAACACATTACACCTATAAAAATAGAAGCCAGCGATAACGAGAGGCGAGGATAGGCGTAATCTACGTTTACATAAATTGTAGATGTATCTTTTAACATAGAACGCGATGTACATAAATTTTGGGGCTGCTTGATAGAGCCATTTGTGGCCCAGTCGAGGCTTGGCCTCGTTCATGGATCTATATATATGCATTCACGCGAATATGTGTAAAAATACCTTAAGTCAACCAGGTACGATTTATAGTATAAATACAATGAAGAAATGATGAGAAACAGCTCATTCATTGGCCTTAATGGGCATTATTAAACTTATTTACGATTTGGGTACGAAAATGAAATGAAGTCAATGGAGAATATAAAAGTGAATTAAATTTATTATGTTTCATTAATATTCATCTTGAATACACAGTAAACATTGGAAAAATTAATTATTTCTCATTCCTGTTCATTTCGTCCTTAATTTTATCACTGTTTGCATATTCCGATGTTTATATTTTAGTGAACTACCGAAAGTCGAATGAAATAAGACATTCACGCATATACAATAAACTGGAAAGAGAGAGAGAGAGAGAGAGAGAGAGAGAGAGAGAGAGAGAGAGAGGAGAGAGAGAGAGAGAGAGAGAGTTTATCCTCGTATAAAAGCTATTTTAATACTTATTATTTTCTCATATTGCAAACTTTTGCGGGCTAAATCGTGGCCGATCTTTGCGTTCAGATGATGTAACGACCCTCAGATAGTACGTATCTCGCGTAAAGCTGCTGTAGGTCCCCTCCGACACACAATCTTTACGGTTACGAAGCGAAGAAAGTTAAACAACAACATAAATTATTGTTATTACGTAAACTATTGTATTCGGTATTGGGGGTCTTTTCGGTTTGGCAGACTGCTACAGAATTTTAAGAAACTTAGCAAATCATTTATTTACAAATTTTATCCTAAGAAAATGTAAGTTAGGTTAGGTTAGGTTTAGTTAAGTTACGTTAGGAATTAGACATTTCCTTAAGATAAAATTTGTAAATAATTTATTTGATAAGTTTCGTAAAAACCTGTACCAGTCCACCAAACCGAAAAGACCCCGGTATTGCAACAGTTAGCTGATAACACTTTTTTTTTTTTTTAAATATTTTCACTATTTAAGTTCGTATCATCCTCAGATGACTGGTTCCTGAAATTATCTAGATTTTAAACAAAATTTGTAGCTCAGACTTCCAAGAAGAACTAAAAATATAGCCAGTGTCCCTTTTTACGGGGTGAATTACCACAAAAATTATTGAAAAGATTAAAGGTAGTTTGTAAAGTCGGTAAAAGTATGTAGAGTCGTTTTCAAAGAATTCTTTCCTTAGCTGAAGAAAGAATGGTGTTCTGCGGGAAGATATGCAAAACCCAAGTTCATAAAGGAAATTCGAGCTTATATTTTTTTCTTGTTGGGGATTCTGGTGGGGGAACATTGGCATTCACTTTTCTACATTTTTTCCTGATGAAAATAATGTATGTATGTGTGTATGTACGTATGTGTGTTTATATATGTATGTATGTATGTGTTTATGTACGTATGTGTGTTTATGTATGTATGTATGTGTTTATGTACGTATGTGTGTTTATATATGTATGTGTGTATGTACAGATGTGTGTTTATGTATGTATGTGTTTATGTACGTATGTGTGTTTATGTATGTGTGTATGTACGTATGTTTGTTTACGAAATATACATGAAATCCTCATACATATAAAACCTATCTTAACACACCTTCAAGTTTACCTTCTTCTTCTTCTTCTTTGAAAATCCGTTGATCTGTATTTTGAAGAATAAAAATTGCCGTGCTAAATTGTGGGGAACCTCATCTCGTAATTAAATATGATAAATCTTCTTGATTAGGTACAGACGTCCTTTCAATTCAAGATACGAATTTCTACATGACCATTTACTCGATTTCCTTCCTTGCATGCAAAGTGTTTTGCATGTCTGCGTGTCATGTCTCTTTTGTGGTGAAATGAATGATGTCAGTTTATTCGCCATCAAGGACCAGCAAATTTTAGGAACTCTACCGCCATAAATACTGATGTGAAATGCTGAAATTTTAAATGAAAAACCACGGATGACACGACAGCAATCGATTCTTCATCAAATGCT
>JAJOZX010003622.1:457500-492253 GCA_023014485.1 Bathynomus jamesi | reverse complement strand
ATATATATATATATATATATATATATATATATACTGTATAATATATATACAGGGTGTCCATAAATTATTCACCCCATTATAAGCCTTAATAAATTCGTTATTATAGGAGCTATCTTAAAACGGTTTGCGGCAATTAATAACACAACTCAAGAAATTTTTGTTTTAATTCAGTAAACCTCCACGTGAGCCCCATTGGTAGCACGCAGAACATCAAGGCGATAGATGATTTCGTTCCAAACATTAAGAAGCATGTCTTGCGTGATGGAAGCTAATGTCTCTTCAATCCGGTGTCTTAATCCTGTGATGTTATTAACCTTCTTTGCATACACTCTGTCCTTTGTGTAGCCCCATAAAAAGAAATCCAGAGGCGTGATATCCGGGGAACGAGGAGGCCATGGAATAGGGCCATCTCGCCCGATCCAACGAGAAGGGAACTTTTCATTGAGGAACCTCCGCGCTTCTAATCCCCAGTGTGGCGGTGCCCCATCTTGCTGAAAGAACACACGGGGCTGCATATCCTCAAGCTGAGGTGCAGCTGAGGAGTTTTCTGATATTCCTCCCGAAAACGTCTCTGTACAGTAATTGAAGATTTGGTTTCCCACATCCACAGCACACACATTGCTTTCTCCTTCACTGTCGCCATTGTGCCCCTAGTGGATGTTCTGCGAAATAAAGAAAAAAATTTCTTGAGTTGTATTATTAATTGCCGCAAACCATTTTAAGATAGCTCCTATAATAACGAATTTATTAAAGCTTATAATGGGGTGAATAATTTATGGACACCCTATATATATATATATATATATTATATATATATATATATATATATATATATATATATATATATATATATCTATATATATATATATTATATATATAACTTTCTCCGTATATTACTTAAAGAATCAATTGAAGCATATTAAAACCAAAATATTCACCTTAAGAAATTTAAAATAGTAAATTACTGACACCACTGGCCTTTCCATTGGAACACAGGTAACTTTTTTCTCGACTCCAGTACATTCAAAATAAATTTATGTCTGTTTTCGTAACCAATTCTATCTTGTGATGCTTCTGTTACCACATTTACAGCATGTTCTACTCCCTGGCTGTGACAGGGAAAAGGAATAAGCTGAAGTGGTTCATTTCGAACTTTAAGATGATCATCATTTGTCAAATTCTGTAAAATAGGTGGAGGGGTGATGGTTTCGTTGTCACAGTCGATCATGTTAGGATAATCGTCTGCTTCAAAGTTCAGTGTTTTTGGCAGCTCAAAATTTCTCGCATTGGTGCTCCTAGTTCTTGCTCGAATGATGTGCTGAAGAGCCAGCTATCTGACCTCTCTTCTTGTGTGTTATCATTGAGAGTAAGATATTCTCTGGGTGGGCAAAATAGGCGTTATTTCTGAGGACACGCTCCATAATCATCCGATGCTTTTTATCTAAGCCTTTAAGTAAGTGCATGATATACCAAAAATTAGATGCTCCCTCATTTGCCTTTGAATGAGACTTTATCCAAACCAGCCTGGAGCGTAAACCAGCATTATAATTTTTACTAGGTCTTGGATGTTTTTGTCTGGATTCCGTGTAGAGACATATAAGCACAGGATCCTATTTGCTCGTGTTAGCCATCTTGCATGATGGAGGGCACCTGGGGATCTGGTGGCTAACGCTTGTGAGATGCGTCCAGATTGTATGCTAATGCACATTTCATACATATATTTTTGGTCACTGCTGAAACTTTTAACAATATCGGCCGAAACTTCTTTAATGTTGCCCTCTACAGGGGTATAATCAACTATATCCAGTTTGGTCAAATCCTCTCGGAGTTTATTTCTAAGAGAACCTTTGAAGGTGTTTGGTCCCAAAGTTTTTCCATCAATTGCTTCAAATACGTGCCTGAAGGGCAGTTCGTTTGCATGCAAAAGGCAAATCAGCCATTGTACCGGCCTGTCCAGATATAATTCATTCAGTTTTAGCATTCCGCCAATCCTCCCAGTGTTCACTGGGGTGCCATCGCATAGCAAAGCTTTGAGGGATTCTTTGCTATTAGAATCAACTATAAAAGTTATTATTTCATCTGCAATACAACAAGCAGTTCGGTTATCTGGAGCTATATGATCCATGTAAACATCACCAGGTTCTTTGACTATTATATAATGTTCTTCGTACTCCATTCCCTTTTTTGTCTTAGTTTGATCTTTTCTACCATCAAATCTGATGCCTTCAATCTGTGTGTTCTCCGATTTCACTTTGATTATGTTCTTTTTACCCAAACGTATTCTCTCTTTTTCCACTTTTTCCCTTTCCAACATATTGGTTTCGTCTAATATTCCCATATCCTTCAAAGCTGCATTTACTATAGCTGCAGTAGCTCTGTAACTTACACGGTATCTATCTGCCGTTATTGTTAAGTTATCATAAATAATTCTGTTCTGATGGTTTTCTCTCAGCTCAAAATCCGGAACAAAGTCAATATTGTCGCTGTCATCATCAATTTCCATACTCTCATCTTCCATAATATGTAAAGGGCCCAGTTTGCTGGTTGCGGCGACATTCATATCTAGGCTTATCTTGGCTCTTCTTTCTAATCCTTTAACTCTATCGTGAGTCCCTTTTCTTGCGGAAGTCGTTACTCTGTCGATTGGTCGTAGTTGGTTTTTTCTTTGTTTCTGCCCCACAAAAGACTCCCACTCAATCATTGGAACTCTAATATCACATCTGCAATCCGTTCGACTGATTTTTTTATCGTAACAAGTACAAGTGCAAATATCAAACATTTCATCGAATGTCTCCACCTTCTGCTGAAAACTGTTGTTTCTTTGTTTTAATGGTACTTTATTTAGCTTTGCTGCAGATTCTATCAATCGTTCAACTTTTATAGCTATTCCTTCAAATCCTATCCTATATGTGGAAAGGAAAACTTCTCCCAAATGGCTTCCACATCTTTAGTGACAATTCTGTAACATTCTTTTGCTGTTCTCGAACCTTTCGAAATCAGTTCGTCTCATTTTCTTACCAATAAATAATGCCTAAATACGTCAGCCTTTGAAGGAGTCATTGAAGGTGGAAATTCTGCAGGGTGACCAAATGTTGAATTGTGCGTTTTGCTTCTTGTCGCCATGATTTCACTTATTTAGGCCTAGTAGCATTAATAACAAGAAACTAATTGTTAATTTCTAGCAATTGAATCATTCAATCTGAATTTAATATAACTCATTCGGAATTAAATCATAACTCATTCAATCATAAACAATCTGAAACTAAACAAAAAACGTGACAATAATTTATATAATTCATCTAATCTATCTAAATTAATCTATGTAATCTATTCAATCTATCTAAAACTCTATCTGAATAATCTATCCAAATTAATCTAATCTACTTAATAAGACTTAATATAATGCATGATTGTCACATTTGGGGTTTATATCTGTGGAGAGAGTAAAATGGGGGGATGCTATGGAAGGGGTAAGGGGGGTCGCATATACTCATTTTTTTTTACAAGATGTTGAGATCATCATTTCCAACTATGTGCATACTGTGGAATTGGAGAAACTCGATTTTTGATGTTTCGACACCCCCTATATACACACACAGGGTGTGTCTAAATTATGTTAACACTTCTATGGAAGAATCTTCCATAGAAGTGTTAACATAATATATAACACCTCTATGGAAAGTATTCTTCCATAGAAGTGTTAACATAATTTAGGCACACCCTGTTTATCAGATTTAATAATATTTTGCATAATAGCTATACATTGCATAATCTATCAGAAAATGCAAAACAAAATTGTAACAGTAGATGAAATACTTAATACAATTTACTTTGGTAAAGTTTATGACAACGACAACCACGTAAAACGTAACAGATAGTTCGCCTTCATCTTCTGGTCGGCTCACAAAAAATCACAATAAAAATGAACAGATATAGTAACTCGATGACCGTCAAGAAAGTTCACCTACCTAATTACAATTACACTATCGTAATAAAGCCATCAGAATACCTGACAGTCTGATCCCAAAACTTACACTTAGGAATGAGAAAAATCATTGTTTATAACAAATTTGCTTGAATTGTAGTAAAGTAAACCCTAATTTAAAAAAAGAAAAATAGCAATAATAATAGCAATAATAATAATAATAATAATAATAATAATAATAATAATAATAATAAATAAAAACAAACTTGCACACTAACTACAAGTTCCAGAAATTTTTAGAATCTACAATACTTTTCATAAAAGTTTATGACAACGAAAATGTGATAAAACAGTTCACTTTGACGTTCGATCCACAACAAAATCTCGAGCAATTTTACAGAATCCAACGAAAGCGTCCAATATCTTTTAGCGTTTTAAATTAACTTAATAAAAGCGACTGTACTCGATCTATGGCGCGTGTCAAAGATTCATTAATATTTAAAGTTATACCGAGAACGATTAACTTACAAGCAGAAGACAAAACGTTTAATGAAGAAAGTTGGGTATCTCCATTTTTTTTTTTATGCAGGAAGGAGGGGCCAAGGACGAATGCCAGCAAAAATGCGCCCCCGTCCATGGAAGAAGAGCCAAAATATGAAGTTTTTTCCCTACTACTGCAAGGTGTATATTTACATATTACCACCTCCTTCAGTAAATTAACTCATAATAAGGATGGCAAGTCAAGTATTAATGAATAACTATCGTGAAGAGGTAAAGGGTGGAATCATCGGCATAGGAGTACATTGGACAGGAGAAAGCCCTGAGGAATACTACTACTAATAACTTTAGAAGACCAGTGGCCATTTACAACCGCAGCTATAGATCAGTCAGAAAGGAAATCAGAGAAGGAAGCGCAGTTAGAAGGAGAAAAACCGGAGGAGGGCAGTTTTGAAATTAAAGATTTGTGTCAGACTATCAAAAGCTTTTGATGTCAAACGCAATAGCGAAGGTTTCACCGAAATCCCGAAACGAGGATGACCAAGAGTTAGAAAGATACGCAAGATCGCTAGTAGAGCATCCCTTGCGGAACTCATAATGACGATCTGAAAAAAGTTTGTGAGTAGAGAGAATTTAAAAATCTTTCTATTATTATTAAGGATATATTAAAAAAACTTTAGAGGTGAGAAATAAAAGCAATTGGACGATAGTTGGAAGGTTAAGAGCGGTCACCCTTCCTTGGGATAGGGTAAATGAAAACGAACTTCCAGCAGGAAGGAAACGTACCAGATGAAAGACAAAGACGAAAGAGTTTGCCTAAGCAGGGTGGTCAGCACAGAAACAGAGTTCTTGCGAGCAACAGGAGGGACGCCATCAGGACCGTCCGCCTTCCTAGAGTTGAGCCCAGATAGGGGAGAAAAAACATCTTTGGAAGAGATTCTAATTTAAGGCATAATTAAGTCAGTGGGGAAAAGGAGATGGCGGAACAGCACCAAAACTGTCCATAGTTGAGTTGGAGACGAAAGTTTGAGCGAGAGGGTTCAGCTTTATCAGGAGAGACGGCAACTGCGCCGTCAGAATGGAAAAAAGGGGGAGAAAGAAGTAAATTTGTTGGAGGTTCTTGGTTAGGTGCCAGAAAGAGCGAGAAGAATTAGATAGGTTTTCACACTTTTGTCTGATGAAAGAATTTTTGGGGAGTCGAAGAACAGATTTCGCACGATTCCGGCCAGAAAAATAAACTGAGTGAAAATCAGGAGCTGGAGCTGGAGCTGGAGCTGGAGCTGGATGGCGACGGTACCTTCTGAAAGCCTCCTCTCTGTTGCGGATAGCATTAGAACAAGCAAAGTTGAACTTTTTTTTATTTTGCATTAGTAGTAGGAAAAGAATATGTAAGAGAATATATAATGACTAGCGCAGCGACCAGGCGTTGCCCGGGTAGAAGTTGAACACTTGCAGAGAACTCGCCCTTCGTGCGGGTAGCAAAAATATTCCGCTGCTCTATTCAATTAATCGGGCATTCAAAAATTTTCGCGTAGGTTTCGATTAATTTTAAGCAACTTTAGAATGAGACATGAATGTAAAAATTAACCAACTCGTTAGGTCAACTGAATGTCCGGTTAGGTTAATTGTATGCCCTTGACGATAGGTTAGGTTAAGCCGTATATTTTCATCAGTTTTAACGAAAATATCACGACTTAACCAATCGTCAAGGGCGTACAGTTGACCTAAGCGGGCATTCAATAATTTTCCTCGTAAGTTTCGATTAATTTTAAGCAACTTTTACCTGATAATTTTTTCTCTCGAGGAGCCGTTTCCGTGTTTTAGGAGGACACAGACAGACAGCATATACAGCGTGGTAAACAATGATTGCCCCCCCCCCCTCCCTGCACAGATGAAACTAATAGAGGTACAAAAAAACTGATTGTTGCATCTTTTTCTTGGCGGACGGCTTCAAGTCGGCAAGGGTAGGTAGGAGGTGAGGAGAGACTCGAAAAGGTCAGTGTCGTACTCAATATTTCGGAGGATTGTTTCGATGTGCTGCTCCATGATCCAGTGGCAGAATCGGGTGGCTGGTGGTTCAGCAAGCATCAGGGATTCCACTCGGTCTTTCAGGATGGACCCTGAAAGATTCTGCCGCCGGACCATGGAGCAGCACATCGAAACAATGCTCCGAAATCTTGAGTACGACACTGACCTTTTCGAGTCTCTCCTCACCTCCTACTTACCAAGAAAGATAGGGGTCACGTTGGCTTCCCTCCAGTCACCTGGCACCTGGCCCATCTCCAACGATTTGTTGAAGACTAGCCAGGTGGGGAGCCACCTGGTCGCGCACTTCCCGCAAGAAGCCGCAAGGAGCCTTAAACGCATTCAGTTTGTCTATTCTATCAGCGAGATTTTGATTTAAATTTTGTTATTGTAAGCTTGATCATAAAGTGGCAACATATTTATGCAAATAATACCTCCTCTAAAAATATTGAAGCCATGAAATTTAAAGAGAAAGTGTTTTGGAGTAAATTTTACTCTGTGACGGTCGAAGAAATTTGTTGCTTATGGCTGGCCAAACCACTGGCCAGATTTGGATGAGACACTGAAGATTGGGGTAACGGAAGCCGGGGAAGAACATAGGCTATGTGTTCCTGCTTCGTTTAAGAGTAAAAGGAAATGCTGACAACGAAACCCCCATGCTAAGATAATTTGGGGACCCGACTCTTCAGTTGGCGCGGTAAGTTTTAAAATTAAAAATATCGATAAATGAATGTATGTAATTATTCGTATCAGCTCAAAAAATTAATTGCTTATTCAAAATATTCATAACCTAAAAATATCTGTGTATTAACAGAGGTTTCTATGGTTCCTATATTAAATTTAAACATGAATCAAACTAAAAGCAGACATCTTTTTGCAACTTAAAACACCGTGGAAGGGAAAGTAAGGTACAGTAGTAAGTACCTTTATTTTGAGTTATTGTGGCAAAAATTTGAGTCTATAATATTTTGAAGCTCAGTGCTACGAAGGCACTCTCTTTTCATTTATTGAATACTGTAAACTGTAACCTCTCAATATTACTTTGCTTCAAAGCACCTCCATTTCCCAGTAATATATCATTCACATACAGACACGTTTGCCATACTTTAGAGGTCTGCATAAAGAAAATCATCCGTAAATGATATCAAACGTTCAGCTATGCACATTTTTTATTTTCACTTCTTTCCACTGACACAAGGCTTTGAATTTAAAATCCAAACTGGCGATAATTGGTGCTAATTAATAATTAAGAGGGACGATTACCGATTAATGGTTTTATTCTTCATTAGTATTTTGAAAAGGGCCTTTTCCGGTAAACAGGCATCTACCCACCATTTACTTAAACTTCAAATAAAAATTAACTTAAATCAATGACCACTCTCGATATAAGAATCATAAAGTAATGCAAACTGAAGAAATTAACTTAATTTATTTTCTAGTGTGTTTTTATTAAAGGAAAGGAAATTTGTAAATAGAACTTATTGGTTGACTGACGGGATCAGAAGGCCGTTAAAACTGAAAAACTGAAACAAACTCCAAATAATACGAAACTAGAAAACTGTCAAGACGGGTGAGCCGAGAGTTGGAGCATCATAATATTCATATCAGTTAAATAGTTTCACCAACTGCGAAACTTGGATGTCCTCATGTACTTCATACGGACACATCTTCACATAACTGAAATATCGACTTTTTAAAATCTACATGTCAAAAAAAACTCAATCTAACCTAAAGTTAGTAGCATCAAACTGAGAAGCAACTGCGGACTCGAAGGGCGTTTTCGTTTTACTCTAAATATCTTCCCAAAATTAAATTTAACTGACCCAACCTAGCGTAAACTACTAGGGGCACTCGATATATTTTGCCCCACCCTTTTTCCTTAGCTAAATAATAGGCCATGGGGGCTGAAATGTCTTTTAGGTCCTAAGTTTGAACTTTCTGCGCTTCACATAACCGGTTTTTTCCAGTTTGAACCTCTCCTCCTTGTATAAAACCGCTTTTAAACGCTCTTGCATAAAATGAATGGTTAACGCAGCTTCGAAAATGGCGTCTGACAGAGAGCTGTTATCGAGTTCTTAATTGCAGAGAAGGAAAGTTGGAAATATTCACAAACGTCAACAAAACGTTTACGAAGATGCTGTTGTTGATCGAAGCACAGTTGGACGCTGGTCTAAACGTGCGAGATCGTCGGAGAGAGGGAAAGCCAGCCTCGATGATGAGCCACGTAGCGGTCGCCCGGCATCGGCTGTGACATCTCACACTGTGCAATGTGCTAACAGCATCATTTTATCAAATCGGCGCATCACATACAAGGAGCTATCACTGGAGTGTGAATATGATAATTCAGCAACTGGGATACAAAAAAAATGTGTTTACGGTTTGTTCCTCGCGAACTGACTGAAGATCGCAAAGCCCAAAGAAAATAAATTGCTTCAGAGTCGTTGGTTCGATACGAGACAGAAGGGGATTGACTTCCTTTCACGAATTGTGACTGGAGATGAGACTTGGGTACACCACTTTGAACCTGAAACAAAACGCCAATCCGTGGAGTGGCATCACGCAGACTCCCTACGCAAGAAAAAGTTGAAAATGGCTTCCTCTGCAGGAAAGGTTATGGCCACCATGTTCTGGGACATGAAAGGGGTGATTCTGGTGGACATTATGAAGAAAGGACAAACAATCAACTCAGAAGTATATATTGCTACCCTACAGAGACTCCAAAGACGTATAAAGCGAGTTCGATCGGAGAAAAAACAGGAAGGCGTCCTTCTTTTGCACGATAACGCAACACCACACAACAGTTTGCAAACAAGAGAGGCCATCACAAAAATGCGCTTGACTGTGTTACCCCACCCTCCATACAGCCCGGATCTGGCATCTTCAGACTTCCATTTGTTTGGGCCAATGAAGGACGCTATTCGTGGAAGAAAGTTTCAGAGTGACGATGAGGTTGTTGAGGAGGTTAAGAAGTGGCTCCAGCGGAACCCAGCCGACTTTTACCAGCAAGGAATGAAGGCCCTTGTTTCGAGGTGGAGGAAAGCCGTAGAAAAGGATGGAGACTATGTGGAAAAATAAAAACTTGTAAAAAAGGTATGTAACTACTTGTGTACAAAATTTCTGGAACTTACAAGGAAACTTTGAAAGAAAAAAAAAAGTGGGACAAAATATATTGAGGGGCCCTCGTAGATTAATCAGGACTAACATTTTTTTTTTTTTTTTTTTTTTTTTTTTTACTATAGTGAAAACGTTTATACATTTTTTATGATTTTTTAATGTCCCGAGGTGCTAAAAGTATTACCTTACAAAAAAGTACCCCACTACACCTATGAATTATTTCACGTGACCTCACTTATACCTAGTTGTAGACACACACACACACACACACACACACACACACACACACACACACTATATTAGCGCAATAAAGCTCTCAGAATGAGCAATAAACAATATGATCCCTAAACTTGCATTCAAGAGAGAAAAATCATCGTTTACAACAAATCTGCTTCAGTTGCAGGCGCTTTCAGTCATTACACAATGAAACAGCTTTCAGAATATGCGTTAGAACGGTACCTTTTCCCATTTAAGACGACGATGAAAAGGTTAGAGTTTACTTTGATATTTGGTCGGTAAGCAAAAATTAAGTCCCAAAACATAAACTGGAACTTAAACTGCAAAAAACACATTTTCGATTTTCAAAATAGTTTGGCCAGTAGTTACCTGGTGCATAATCTTTCCAAAAGTACAATATTAGAATTATGGAACCTTACCTTATGAACCTTATGTTGTTTCGTGCGTTGGTCTCTCTTCACACGGAGGTCAAATATTTAATATACTTTACTTATTACAACAACGACGATGACTAAGCAGATGGCTCGATTCCACCTTCGGTCGGCTCTCAAACAATTAACGACTAAACATGGCAATAAATTCAAATAAGCTGACTTTATTCAAAGACGCCTATCCTCTATTTTAAGAGAGTAAAAACGGAAGCATACTCTCATAAAATGCAAGTGATATATAATATAAAGCGAAAGATACACAAAATTATTGAAAGCAAATACAGATAAAACAGGTTTCATCATAGTTTAATATAATTACCAAGTCTTCTCATAAAGTCTCATTTCATTCATGAACATTTATACTAAAATCTACTCGTACCGCCGTCCCACGTGAGCGTTACAAATCTCATTCAATGGTGTTAATTATGAAGCTAAGGTGGGTGGACGCGCGTTTGGAATGGCTGGTAATTTCGGATTGGGATCAGAATTTGTTACACATTATGCTTCTTACGGTTCTAACAACACAAACTGAAGGAAACAAAACGATACAACTTGCTATTATTATTTAAAATTACTGTACTCGACAACTTTTTTCTCTCAGAGTAATAAAAAGTTGTTGATTATCATTATTCATTTCAGTATGACAGCTCATGAATGAGATGAGGTGACTTGATAATTACATTAGATTGTGGTTCTATTTTAACATTTTAAAATGAATAAAATTCAGCACCTGTTGCAATCCTACTTAAAGACAAACAATGTAAAATTTACAGAGGTCATGATAGTGACTCACAATTTGCGTAACATCATCTAAAGGGTGACAAGATGTGACGATGAGGTTAGTAGATGTCAGACTGACACCATCAGATGAGTCTGTTTCATTTGAGGCAGGAGGTATGAGCCACGTGAGGTCGGCCTCAAATAGGATTACGTGAGAAGTTGTCATCACGAGGAAATGGTTGGAACAATCGCCATTTTCTTCAAAAGGGGTGAAAATATGAAGTTAGAATAATAATCGACAAATGTGCAGAAAAAGCATCCACTTTTCTTAATGAAGCGGATGAGGTGCTCATGCAACAATGTATACGATTTTGTCTTAATGAAACGATCTGCTTAAAACGTCCACATCAGATTCGATCTCAAAAGTAAAAATATTCATACGAAAAACAAGATTACAAAAACATTGATGCTACTTCAACCACAACTCCAATTCAAGGATAAGGTTCTCATGGACTTATACCTCTCTAAATGCAAGACATTACAAGCACTTAGTAGCAAGTTATTTCATCCTAAAGCGAGACATTCAAGAGAGAAGGAAATACCGTGGAGGAGTGTGACCATTTGGAAGAGGTGAATGGTCGAATCTGGGGAAAATTCCATTCCATTTATCTGACGACGGAGGTTTTCCGACTGTAACCGTGAATTGTTGTCGTCCATGTGAGGATGAACACCAAAACGCTCAAAGCATTCTATTAGTAATAATAATTTTGGTCAGCAAATAACCTGAACAAAACTTTTTTCTTTTCTTTTATATTCTGAAAATGTTCACTTATTTGGTAATATTTTATCATAAAATTTATACAAAAAAAGGGTCACACACACCCAACAAATAGGAAAAATATATTAAAGAATAAATATCATCGTTACACTGCAGTAAAATATTAACTACTTAACAATCGTCAGAATGCTTGTAAAGAAAGACAAACAAACCTATAATAAAATAAAGAATAGCATTTGTTCTCTGAGGATCTGCGAGGCAAATAAGAACCAGTTTCTCCTTCAAGAGCAGGACGATTCCTTGCTTCTGGAACAATGTATAAATGATGGGAACTTCGTCCAGGAAGCAGCACGTTTCCACATCCAGCCATTCTTGAGGTGCATTTCTGTAGTAGGAAACGAGGCTAATGAAGAATTCTTAGTATAATGAAGTGAAATACTCGTAAAATAAATTGGACGCACGCACGAGGAAAGATTTTACAACGATCGAGTTGAAGTTTTAAGAGGTAAGTACTGTACTCGAGTCTAAACGATATACACAAAATAACAACTAAATTAGCGGGATCAGTGACATGAATCTCAAAATTATACCAAAAAATAAAGCAAAAATTCTTTTAAAAATTAAATCTGCTTATTGTACAAATCATGCGAGCAACGGTCACCGACTCTCAAAATCCCCTCAACAAACCTGAACTTAGTGAAGTTAAGTTGGAAAATGAGGATGAAAAGAAAAAGTCCTCCAAATTAGGACAAAACTAAAAGGACCCAAGTTTTCAGAAAGGAAAGAAAATACAGAAAAGGAAAGCCAAAGCTCCCTTAACCCTTTCACGACGGATGGTACTTTAAAGTTCCACCAAAAAATAATAATATAAATTGTACTACAACGCCTCGTTTCCGTAAATATTTCTACGTGTTCATATAGGTGTCATTTAGTTGTCGGGAAAGGAACCCAAAATGCGTCACTATACTTTTTGGTGACAGAGGAGTGATCGCATATGCTGCGAGAATCGTTCTCAAAGGGTTAAGGTAGTTGAGAACGCTCGAAAATGACCAAGCCAACACTAAATATGACACCTGCCCACCGACTTAACGAGAGAAAGCATTTCTCCTTGCTAAGGTGAGCCCCAAGAAGCCAGACTTCTCTCTCATACATCCAATTCACGGATGAATTTCCAGATACAAGGGTCGATCCCAATATCGTACTTAACTCGTCCTACGCCTGCTTTGAAGAATATCAATCGACTTGCTACAACAATCTCGGAGGAAATTTTCTAATATGACTAGTTTAAATAATCTGTTGAACCGTCCAAAAGTTAATCGCTTTAATTAATTTATAAATAACGACTAGGTGTTCAATGTTGAGTAATTCAAGGCCTCAATATTACTTAATAAAATTTTACTTTATGTCCGCATCTTGCGTAAGAACTAAGATGACTTACTAGACTTTACACACGTTTCTGAGGGCAAATTTTAGCGTCATAGCTCTCACTAAAACTTGGTTCAATGATGTTAAAAGTTTGTATAATAGGTAATATTACAATCCGACAGGGGTTTCATTTGGCCCTGAGGTTGCCCTGCTCTGTGATCGCTTTTTCATGGCAGACTGAGTGACATAGTTGGAGGGAGGCCACAGAAGAAACAATCTATCGAAAGATTTAAATAGGAATAATTCAGGAAAGAGGAGGGGGCAAGTGGCTTGAAAATAATTTGTTCTCCAAGTTTATGCTCGTAGTTTTATGCATGATTTTTTTTTCTTTTTAGTGGCAATACTTGTATTAAAATCCAGATACAAGAGTAAAATGCAGCGACTGACGTGATTTGACAGACCACGTGTAATAGTGAATTCATTATATAAACACAAATATTAACTTTGTAGTTATTTAATGAACGCACCATTATAAGTGGATAAACTGTGTTTATTCTTTGATTTACACCTTATTTCTCCATTAATTACGGTAGCAGTCAACGCATGAACTAGTTTTCGAGGTGAAACAGGGGTTACGCTGACGTCAGCAGAGAGCTAATGTGAAAATAATTATATTTAACATTGTGAACAATAGTGAGTAGATAATAGCGGGAAAAAAGTTACCATAGTTTAGGGTGTTCCTGCCTCTCTTAGACATTGACTGTCGGCCATGTCAGTCACATTGCTTATTGGGCTAGCTTTTGTGGAGAAAACCCGGTTTTTAGGCCCTACGTATCAATTTGTCGTGCGTGAGTGGACTGTGCCACCGCCCAGGGTTAGCAAGGTGAGCAATGGAGACAAGTCCGCCAACGCGCGTCTGTGGCAAAAATTGGTACGTCGACCAAAAAAGGTTGGAAACCCGTTTTAAATCATTCAATGAATCTTGTTCAGTAACTAACATGCCCATAACTCTTAAAACAACCTGAATGATGGGTCTTTTATGTTATCCGACGACAACATACTTGATGTTGCTTAAAATGTACAACGGAAATACACAAACAGGTTACATAATTAAGACAAAAGTAAGACTGAATAGTCGTCAATAAATATAAATCTGCATAGTAAAAGGATGACAAAAATAAACAAAGGAAACCATAAAAAAAAAATCTATAGACAAAAACACAATACAAAATTCTTTCTCGTCAAATTTGACTGCAGAAAATTATGCCTCGAGTTGAGACCAGTCAAATTAACTTCTTTGTCAACACTCGTAAAAACAATCGTAAAGATTCTTTCATCCACATTTAGTTGAGAAATTACGAGGCTCATCTGTGTTGTACAGCACTTTCCACTTCACTTCCTACCTCAGAGAAGTAAAAACATCATCTTACATTTTAACAAGAAAATCATATAGGTTGCTACCTACTAATTCCTACCTCCGTATTTACATACCAAAAAAACACGTCTTCGATTTTCGTTAATACAATCTTAATGACTTCCATTTAAGTCGAATATATTAACTTAAAACAAAACCTAATATATTTTTATGACAGGCATACAGTTAACTAGGGTTGCATAACATGTAATGTACGGTTAACCCTCATTCGATAATGCCAATGAGCAAACCTTTCTCAAACACCGTTAAGCCAAAACAACGTAAATTAAAGCTTACTTCTCTTGCCCTTTTATTCTTAGAATATAAATTTTGCGATTAGAGATCACTAAGAGACTAGAAAATGGTTCTCCGCTATCCACTGTGGTCACGGCCTGCAACAAAATTGAAGTAAATTAAACATCTCATTAAAAAATTGATATGGAAATTAAATCCTTTGTTTGGTTTAAATCTTGGTTTCATATTTTTTATAGCAGAACTAGTTTCACGCTCGCTGATATTATTCTTATCATTACTCATTTGTTAAGAACGGGTTCATATAAATTCATAATAGTGTTTTGTTCATAAATCATATATTTTTTTGCATTGACTCAATTTGGACTCGCATGTCACTTGTCCTGGAACTTAATTATTGGGTTTGCAGCGCTGGAAAGTGCTGTGTGACTTATCTGTTCTTCCTACAGGTTTTGTTATGAACAAGGCAGAGTTGGTAAGACAGCAACAACGACAGCGACACACACGAGTATTCGTCAAGGTACGTACACACAATTTTATGGTTGCAGAAATAAATGTTGGAAGAAGGGTCCATTTAGAGCCGTCAATTAGAGTCTAATTAGAGTCGTGACGAATTTATCATCAGACTTAACTTGACTTAAATTTTTTTCCTTTAAACATAAATACAAAAAACTTCACTTTTCTACGTGAAGGTCAAACTATGATGATAAAACCCACTCTAATAGACAGAGTTTATTTCCATAACAGTTTCGATGCCCATTGGCATCCTCTTCGGGCGGATACAGAAAAACGAATGAACCAAAAACAAGAGGGAAAACAGTCCAGGGACCATTGAAAAATTCACACATAGGATAGATCCGATTCTCCCGACACCGGAAGGGCATTTTATCACAGGGTCCCGCTTATAAGTACCTTTTTTGACAATTATTACAATTATTACAATTATTACAATTATTACATTTATTATTGCATTATTATTTACTACAGAAATTATAAATTTATTATTACATTGATTATTACATTGTTGTTCATTAGTACAGAAATTATAAACCGAAAAACGAATGAAAAAGGCGAGAAGGAAACAATCAAGAGACCATTAAGAAATTCGCACCTAGGTTAGATCCCGTTCTCCCGACACCGGAAGGGCATTTTATAAGTACATTCGCACAAATTAAAACTATATTCTTGTTCTATACATACAGATTCTATTATTTTGACATAATTACTGCATTTATTATTACATTTATGTTTATAACATTTATTATTATTACCTTTACATTTATTATTACATTTATTTTATTACCTTTATTATTATTTATTATTATTATTGCATTTACATTTATTACTTTTATTATTCCATTTACATTTATTATTATTACGTTTATTATTCCATTTACATTTCACCAAAAATAAGAATGAACCAAAAGCGAGTAAGGAAACAATCAAGAGACCATTAAGAAATTCACACCTAGGTTAGATCCCATTCACCCGACGCCGTAAGGGATTTTTTAACTCTAATGAGATTCTTGGTCAAAAAAATCCCTTACGGCGTCGGGTGAACAGGATCTAACCTACTGTAGGTGTGAATTTCTTAAAGGGCTCTGGATTGTTTCCTTACTCGCTTTTGGTTCATTCGTTTTTTCGATAAAATGTAAATGGAATAATAAACGTAATAGTAATAAATGTAAATGTAATAATAAAAGTAATAAATGTGGAAATAAATGTAAATGTAATAATAAAGGTAATAAAATAAATGTAAAGGTAATAATAATAAATGTTATAAACGTAAATGTAATAATAAATGCAGTAATTATGTAAAAATAATAGAATGTGTATGTATAGAAGAAGATAGTTTTAATTTGTGTGAATGTACTTACAGTATAAGCGGGACCCTTTAATAAAATGCCCTTCCGATGTCGGGAGAACGGGATCTATCCTGTGTGTGAATTTCTCAATGGTCCCTGGACTGTTTTCCCTCTTGTTTTTGGTTCATTCGTTTTTCTGTATCCACCCGAAGAGGATGCCAGTGGGCATCGAAACTGTTGTGGAAATAAACTGTCTATTAGAGTGGGTTTTTATTATGATATTCTTTAAACATGTTGAAGATTTTCATTTATGTTTGATTCTAGTGATAATATATATATATATATATATATATATATATATATATATATATATATATATATAATTCTTAAATCAGGCTGCAAAGGGTTATTACTACGATGCTGTGAAAGTTCAAGTTTTATACACAAGTTTTAATTGAAATTAAAACAATTAACTCACAAATGAAGTGAATTCTTGTCTCCCCTGTGGAATAGGAGACAAGAATACACCCACTACTTCCCCGAGATGTCGAAAGAGACGAAAAATAGGGGTTGGTAGTTGCGCTGAGAACCCACTGTTGGTTATTACTACCGGTGGATCCTTCAAGGAGCCTCGGAAAGGGTGGGTGGTGGGGGACGGAGGACGAATATCCCGTGCTCTCGCGGAAAAGGAGGGTGCGCAAAATTTTAGGGCAAGTTGATATTTTGTATTCAAAAGTGACACATTGTGGGGGTTTCGTATGGGTCACAGTAGTGACCCAGTAAAATATTTCGTGTATCCTAAGTCTCCTACCCCCGGCACAAATTTTCAGTTTTTAGTTTCAATTTGCCAAAATGTACATTTTTCAGTAAAAACTTAGATAAAAATTGTTTCAGCTGTGTTAAACTCATGTTTCTTATTTTTTATTAAAATTCAAAGAAAATTACATTTTTACATGTTTTTGAGTATATACTATATATTAAGATAAGAAATAAGGAACAAATTAATGAATTACATAACATTTTTGAGAAATTAAACAACAGAACTTGTCTTCTACAAGAAAAAGAAAAAACATTACAGAATGAAGTGCTCTTTTGCACGATGCACAAGCTTAAGCTATTTTCAAAGTAACACTACATGTTTATTTATTCCACTGTCCTTTCCATTCAAATTTAGGCAATCTTATATTTTTGGCGATTTTTGTAACCAATTCGTACATCAGATGCATTCGTGACTATATTCACAGCGCTTTCTACTCCTTGGCTGTGACAAGGAAAGGCGGATCTTTTCCGTTTGACTGCCGCCATTGAAACTCCTTGGCTGTGACAAGGAAAGGCGGATCTTTTCCGTTTGACTGCCGCCATTGAAACATAAGAGGTGAGTGCCCCCAGCCTTCTTTACTTAGCCTTATAAGGCTAACTAACGAAAATATCACGACCTAACCTAACCAATCGTTAGGTCAACTGTACGACCTTGACGATTGGTTAGGTTAGGTCGTGATATTTTTGTTAGTTAGCCTTATAAAGCTAACTAAAGAAGGCTGGAGTTTAATTACGTTTCAATGGCGGCAGTCAAACGGAAAAGATCCGGAAAGGCTGGTATTTTGAGTGGTTCTTGTCTTGCAAGCAAAAGTTCCTTAATGCTAAAGTTTCTCAGAAGTGGAGGCGGATAAATTACCTCTTTCTGCCAATCAATCATTTCAGTGTAGTCTGAAGAATCAAAATCAAGAGTTCGAGGTAGATCAAAGTTTCTTGACTCAGAAAATGTAGTTCTTGATAGAATGATTCTCTGGATTGCAACCTCTCTAACTTCTCTTCTTGAGTCTGTTATCATCGATAGTAGAATATTTTCGGGGTTCGCAAAGTACGAGTTATTCTGAAACACTGGTTCCATGAACAATCTGTACTACTTCTTCAAGATCATCAGCCAGACTCTGTACTGAACGGACGCATTTCCTGAGCTCTCTGATATTGCATCTACTTTTGTATATTGCTAAGAATTTTACTTTTGGAAAGTTTTGAATTTTATATACTTGCGTTTATATTCACATTGTTATAGTTAAGTAATTGAATATTAGTGGTTTTTAGCGATTTAGAAGTTTTCATAGCGTGCCGGCTTAATTTAATTTGAACTTGTGACAGTTATAAACTAATTTTTAAGTGCGTCGCAGAAAGCGTCGTGTGTTAGGTGTAGGGTAAACCGGCGGTATTCGGAATTTAAAGATTATAACGGCGGTCCAATGGCGATTACCGAGAGGACAGTTTGTTTCTTTTGCGAGTTAATGGAGGAAATAGTTGACATAAAACTCAGTGTACGTGAGGTAACGGGAAGACTTACAGCGTTTGATGAGGGCAGGGGTAGGGCTACGGTTGACGAAAGCCGAACCAATACTAACGTTGAAGACGTTAGTAATTTGAAGGGTGAGGTGCGTAACCTAGTTTCTAGTTTAGGTAGCTTGTCGGGAAGGTTGGATAGAGTTGAGGAAGGGGTTAAGGTTGGTCGAGAAGTAGATGGGGAGGGATTTAGAGAAGTTAAGGTGGAGCTAGGCCGCGTACGTTAGGTGATAGGAATCCCCCCCCCATCGAGGTTTCGAACCCTTTCGCCCATTTGGAAAGGACGTGAATGAGGGGAAACTATTTTAATTGGGGACTCTTTAGTGCGCCACATGGACAAAGAGTTCGTTGAACGGCATCCAACCAAGAGGAGGAGGGTCTGTCTCCCAGGGGCCAGGGTTGACAGAGTTAGAGACGAAGTGGATAGGATTGACGTTGCCTCCCGTCACTCGATGTTGGTGACGATGGTAGGAGGCAACGACTCGTATAGGCCCGATACGAGAGTGCCTGACCTTTTGGAGAGATATAGGGGGTTAATTAGGTCCCTGAAGGCGAAGTCAGATAGGTCTTTAGTTCTAGGTATTACCCCTAGGCACGGGTTGGGTCTTAGGATTACGTCAAAAACAATATTTTTGAATAATAAATTAGAAGAGATTTGTGCTGAGGAAAATGTACCCTTCGTAAAGCTGTGGTCCGAATTCAGTGATCCTAGCCTTTTTATAAAAGATGGAGTGCATTTTAATGAAATAGGTAATGCTAGGCTAGGTAGGTTAATAGACGAAAACGTACGAAAGCTGTATAGGTCGAAGCCGTCTTTAAACGTTGTGGGTCCGGGGACCGCGGGCCCGACGTGAAAAATAGTTTAAAACGCCGGCCCGTGGTAAAAAATAACTTAAAAGTCTTTTATTGTAACGCGCGTAGTATTAGAAATAAATTAAACGAATTTAAGGCGATAATTTATTCGGCAACTACGATATAGTTGCTATCACTGAAACGTGGTTAAATACCATGACTCGGGACTTGTTGGGGGAACTTGATATACCGGGTTTTAAACTCTTTACTAATGATAGGTTACATAGGTTTGGTGGCGGCGTTTTGCTGTACATTCGTAATTCCCTTAGGGCTATCGAGGTTAAGATAAATTTTCCGGCAGCAATTAATGCGATGTGTTGAAGTTAGGGCGCGTAGTATTAGTTTTAATTTTGTTGTTGTTTATAGACCTCCCGTTCAACCCTTAGACACCGATACTAGATTTTACTCACTTCTTGGTAACTTTATTGACAATCGGAATAGTATAATTGTCGGAGACTTTAACTGCCCTAATGTTAATTACGAGACTTTTACTGGTAATGAGGAGGGTTTGAGATTGATTGAGTTCATGGAAGATAATTTTTTACGACAGATAGTTACCGAACCAACGCGCGGTGACAATATTTTAGATTTGATGACGAACGGCGAAAATATAGTCGATAGTTTAGAAGTAGGCGAGAGTTTAGGATGTAGTGATCATCAAATTCTTAGGTTTAAGTTATCGATAGAAAACACTAAGGATAGTAACGTAATAGAAGTCCCTGATTTCCGTAGGACTAATTTTGATAGTTTTGCGGATAGGATGAGAGTAGTGGACTGGGATAAATTATTTATGGGTAATGACACAAATTTGCATTGGGAGGCGTTTAAAGAAAGTTTTATGAATATTGAAAGGGAGTTTATTCCTCGTAGGCCCAAGCGCGCTAGAAATTGGTAGGCCCAAGTGGTGGACTAGGAAATAGGCGAGTTCATAAACGAGCGTAACAGAGCGTATAGACTTAATAAGCGCAATGGCACGGCAGCTAACTTTAATAGATATATCGAGCTTAGACGTCAGGTTAAAAGATCAGTTAGGAATGCTAAGCGTAATTTAGAGATACTTATAGCTGCGGATAGTAAGCATAATCCAAAAAAGTTTTTTGAATACGTCAATAATCGTAAGCCGATAAAAGATAACATAGGCCCTCTAGTGGATGTTAACGGCGCTTTGGCTTCTGACGCTCAGGCGATGGCGGGTATTTTCAATAACTTTTTTGCGACAGTTTTTACCGTAGAAGACGTAAATAATGTCCCCGACGTGGACGATATCGTTCCATTTAGTAGCGAGACTATTTTGGATGAAATAACTGTTTACGAGGGTGAGATTGCGCATTATATCGATAGGCTAAAAGTTAGCAAGGCTCCAGGCCCTGACGCTTTTTATCCCAGACATTTGAAAGACGTTATCGTAGGCCCTTGTAGGTAAACTTTTGGAATCCATAGTTAGGGATCGTATCATCGATCACTTAGAAAGTCGAGATTTGATTAATAGTAGTCAGCATGGGTTTCGACGCCATATATCTTGTTTAACTAATTTGTTAGAATTTTATAACGAAATAGTGCGCGAATACGATAGGCATAGAGCGGCTGACGTTATTTATTTAGATTTTAAAAAGGCGTTCGATACAGTTCCGCATAGATGATTAATTGCGAAGGTTAAAGCGCACGGTATACGCGGTCAGGTAGCTAACTGGTTAGAGGAATGGCTTCGTGCTAGGAGACAGAGGGTCGTTGTTAATGGTAGTGAATCGGGGTGGTTGGATGTAGGTAGCGGTTCCCACAGGGTTCAGTGTTAGGCCCATTGCTATTCGTAATTTACATTAACGACATAGATGTAGGATTGACTAGTAACGTGTCAAAATTCGCGGACGATACTAAAATAGGCGGTAAGGTTGTTAACGAGGACGATAGAAATAGGCTCCAAGACGATGTAAATAGGATTATGGAGTGGACGGATAAGTGGGATGCAATTTAACGTAGACAAATGTAAAGTTTTGCATGTAGGTTCTCGTAACAATAATTACACGTACACGATGGATGATAGAGAGTTAGCGAGCGTTGACGAGGAAGTAGATTTAGGCGTACGCGTATCTAAGGATTTAAAAGTTAGGAACCAGTGCCTGGAGTCTTGCGCAAAAACTAATAGGATGTTAGGCTTCATAGCGCGTAATTTCGAATTTAAATCGAAGGATATTATATTGCCCCTTTACAAGTCCCTAGTCAGGCCTCATTTAGAATATGCCGTTCAGTTTTGGTGCCCGTATTTGCGTGAGGATATTGATAGGTTAGAAAGGGTTCATCGTCGTGCCACGAAACTAATTCCGTCATTGCGCAACAAGCCTTATGAAAATAGGATTAGAGAGTTACTTGCATTCACTCGAAACTCGGAGATTAAGGGGGGAGCTTACTGAAGTTTTCAAAATCTTTAATAACATCAATAAATTTTGACAAACTGTTCACTTTCGATAATAGCAATACTCGTAATAACGGATTTAAGTTGCGTGGCAGACGTTTCATTACTAATATCGCTAAAAACTTCTTTACGTTTAAAGTAATTGATAAATGGAATAATCTTCCCGCGCCCGTCGTGAACTCTACCAGCGTTAATATGTTTAAGAACCGTCTAGATAGGCATTTTAAAAATATTAACGTTGTTTGAAATAAAACAAAAACAATTAGCAACAGGAGCTCTGGTCGTGGTGGTCGAGGATGAGTCGGTTGACGATAATGCCAGCTTGTGATATGCCAGCAAAAAATTAAAAAAAAAAAATTAGACTGACACGAACGTAGATGTAGTTCGTAGCGTAAACTAACCCACTTTTTTTTCTTTCTTTTTCTTATCCTCTCCTTACTTGCATGTCTGTAACTCTCTTTACTTGCATGTCTGTAGTTTGCATGGTATGACAGTGAGTTAAGACTGTGTTTGCATGGTTTGTAAGCGTTCTTATTTTACTTCTTTTCATCTTTCACCCCTTTCCTATTCTCTTCGACTATTTTTCCGACTTGTCGGCAGTGGCCGGCGGATGATGATGGTGTCTTTTTTTCTCTTTTTCTGAATGAATGTTAACCCACGAGTGATGTGTTGCTACTTACTTAACTCTTTATTCTCTTCTCTTAACCCCCTACTCTTTCCTTTCTCTCGGGCTAACCTTAGAGTGGATCTTAGGGTCTTTGTTAGCCTTAGCTTCTGTAGAAGTCGCGCAGCAGATACTGTAAGTACCAAAAGTTAGATCATCCGTCATATGCCAGTGGATGTGACTTAACCCAAAACCATCCTGGAGCATAAGATAGCATAATAATTTCTACTAGATCTTTGAGATCTTGAGTTGGATTTGGTGTTGACACATAGAATCTAAGAATTCTATTTGCTCTAGTTAGCCAACGAGCATGATGAATTGTACCAGGAGATCTTTCTGCGAGATCTTTGTAGACATTTCCAGATTGAACAGTTAGGCACATATTGTGGAGATACTTTTGGTCACTGCTTAAAGCATTAACAACATCAGATGGAATTTCATGAATGTTTCCTTAACAGGAGAAAAAGCAACCACTTCCAGTTTTGTAACATCAGTTTTCAATTTATTTCCGATTGAACCCTTGAAAGTACTTAGGCCTGTTGTTTTTCCATCTATTGCCTCGTGGACGTGTCTGAATGGTAGTTCGTTCATATGAAGAAGGCATACTAGCCACTGAACAGACCTATTTAGATAGATTTCAACAAGCTTTATTACTCCACCGATTCTTGCAGTGTTCACAGCAGTGCCATCACATAGTAAAGCTTTTAGAGTGTCTGAACTTTCTGAATCCACTAGTACAGTAATCAGCTCTTCTGCTACACAACGAGCATTTCCATGATCAGGTGTTACATGATCTATATAGATATTTCCAGGCTCTTTAACAATGACGTAGTGCTCTTCTTTGATCTTGCCTGCCCTGGTTAATGTGTCATCTCTTCTCCCATCAAAGCCAATGCATTCTATTCCTATATTCTCCGATTTAACCCTGGTACTCAATTTTTTACCTACTCGTGCTCTTTCCCTCTCCAGCTTCTTTCTATCAATCATGTTGCCCTGATCCAGGATTTCCATATCTTTTAAAGCAGCATTAATAATTGCTGCTGCTGCCCTGCAACTCACTCTGTAACGATCTGTGGTCACTGCCAACTCTTCATAGGTATATCTGTTCTGCTCATTCTCTATTAACTCTATATCAGGCACGAAGTCTTCATCCTCTTGGTCAGTCTCTACCTTCATGCTCTCAGCAACTGCTGCATCCTGTGATTGATGTTGAAGGGACAACTCTGATAGCTTCAGTCAATTCTGCTTGTGATTTGATTCGGCGTTCGTGTTCTTTTTGAGCTCTAGCAATAGACCTTTTCCTCATCAAAGCAGCTTTTCTATCAATTGGCCCCAGTTGGTTTAATCTTTGCTTTTGTCCTACAAAAGAATCCCACTCAGCAATTATTTTATCCTTGCACTGGCAGGCATTCTATCAATCCCTTTATCGTAACAATCACAGATACATACATCAAACATAGCATCATGCTCGGAAACGTTTTGTTCAAATCTCTCATCTCTTCAGTTTATAGGAACCTTGTTCAACTTTGAGGCTGCTTCTATCGCTAACAACTTTCTGAAAGATTCCACAAGTACTTATTGTGGGGAAAGAGAACCTTCTCCATATGGTTTCAACGTCTACTGCGACTATGTTAACAACATTCATCAAAAGTAATCGATTTATTTGATTCAGCCTCTTCTTGTCGTCGCACAAAGTTGTAGTGCCTCACAACATCTGCTTCTGTTGGTGTCATAGCTAATGGAAACTCGGAAGGATGTCCAAAGGCTGCATTTGACGACTTTTTTCTTGTTATGATTAATTTGACTTAGTAACCAATAATTTAATTTAAAACCAATAGTTTGAACAATAACCAATAATCAATAATAATTTAATTTAATCAATAATCTGAAACAAAAATAAAATAATTTTTTTTTGCAAAAAGTACTCAAAAAAATTAGGGTTGCCAGATTTTTCTGCACATTTGTGCAATCTGGCAACCCTGCATAAAAACAAAGAGAGTACCCATGAATAAAGAAGATACCTATTTGATTTAAGGGCAAATAAGGTCTTCTAACTTATTTTTAATATATCTTAAATTGATGTTCAGAATAGGTTCAAAGCTTATTGTGAAATCTCAGCTAGAAGAGTGGGGAAAAAGGGAGGACAATGTGCGAGGGGTACAGGGGGTCGCATATAGCTCAACTTTTGATATGTTATTTGTTAACCCAAATGAAAACCCTCACATAGTGTCGTTTTTAAAAAAAGTCAAAAAAACTTGTTTTGGCCCGCCCTAGACTGCGCATGCGTGTGTGCAATGTGAGGCGAATAAATGCAGAGTAAAGAGAAGGACTGGAAGAGTTTACAACTAGCAATTTTTATCTACCATTATTTGTGAAACGAGTTCAGAGAAAATGGGTTTGAATGGTGTGGAGTAATAGGAATAATCTGGTGTTGCTCTACCAGTATTCGAACCCATCACCTCTTCAGTAGGTGAGGGCCCTAGGCACTACGCTATAACGGGATAAAAGTTAATACAACCTGATGGGTATATCATTGTCTGAGGAAACTCATAACGCTTTCGCGTGCGCGTTCGTGAATGATATTTCACCTATGGAACCCAAGTGTTGCATCAGATAATTTGATTGGAATACTAGTCATTTGTGTTGGAGGGTTAGTGCGTAAAACGCCTCTGGGTGCGGAAGTGTTACGAGTTTCCTTGGATGAAGAAATACGGTAGGTTGTATTAATTTTTATTTCGTCATAGGGTAGTGCCCTTGCGCCTTCACCTTCTACTCAAGTGGTGGTGGGTTTGAATCCTGGTGGGGTAATTTTGCATTATGCAAAATCGTGTGTTCATGCATGGGGAGTATTTTTGCCACATATCAGCAGTTTATAGTCGCGTTATACTGAACTGAATTAAGGAGAAGGTTTAACAAGTCAAATATGCCTTTAATCATTTAGGGAATTCGTTTATATCGATATCTTCAACCAAAGTGAAACACTTTTAATTTTTAAGACCGCTTTTCGAATTTGTACATTTGTTAATATGAAAACTGATGTGATCTATGACATCATGTTTAATAGTGAATATTGAAAGATACATTGAAACAATTTATAAAGATATAAAAGGATTGAGATGCGAATTCGTGGTACACAGACTTATCTAATCAATTTTATATTACTTTGATTAAGTGGAAATGTAAGGCAATGTTATTATTTATTGCCGTAACGGCAGCTGCAAAATAGTATTAAAATGTTTTAAATCTTTTTAGAAACTGAAATTATGAATTTACATTATATATAAATGGACTCGAAATTGCATTCAAAGTTTAGTGATCATGGAATATTCTCTCGCATATATATGGCATATTTTTCACAAATTTTGGAGCGCTAACGTGATGTTGGTGCCAGCTGCACCGAACTTTTAGTAACAGTCTTATCTCCATATTGGTTGAGGCTTACACTATTATGCGGATCGGCGATGGGTTATTTTGACAGATTGAATGAATTCAAGTGAACACACTTCACGTGTTTTGAACTCTGCCCCACTAACGCCATTTAGTGTTTGTGGATCAATAGGAGCAAAATCTGGTTACGTTGTAATTAGGTCACAGTTTGTACTCGTTATATCGATTAATAGAATAGAGTACATATTATACGCAAACTTTTTTAATTCGAAATTCTGTTATGGATTTTGTTGAGTTGCAACACAGGTTCGCACACGATGAAGAAATAGATGGTCTTATATTAATTGAAAGTATATTATTATTATTATTACTAGTACAATTCCCGCCGCTTCGCTGACGGTTAGACAGGCTAAACTACAAAAAAAGAACCCAGCCGTGAAAATTTTGAGCTTCAGTGTGTCAACATTTCTGAATCTGGTATCTCCCAAAACCTCCTCACCCCCATTCATACAGCTTGGGGGCTAACCCCCTCCCCCATTACCCCGACCCCTCCCCATTACCCCACCCATCCCCGATTACCCCCACCCCCACCCTTCCCCCATTGCTAAACTACAGAAAAGAAGACAGTCATGAAAATCTTGAGCTTCACATTGCCGCCCGTAATACAATTTCTGAATTTTTTTTACAATTTCTGAATTTTTTTCTCAATTTCTGAAAGTGTGACAGACAGACAGACAGACAGACAGACAGACAGACAGCTCTCTTATTATAATACCGTGTGACCACAAAAATTGTCCCTGTTTTTAATCGCTTATTACTCAGTCATTATTGCAGCTTCACAAATGAAATAAAAAGCATTCGAAAGAGAACATTTTAAAGTTTTAATTTATTCTACATGTGTTCAAAGTGACGTCCATGGACATTCTTACATTTCACACAACGGGAAAGGAAGTTATTTATTACATTTTCCAAAACGCTGCATTCAATGGACTGTACACTCTCTACCACCGCTTGCTTTAATTCTTCGATAGAGGATGGCTCTCGCCTGAATACTTTATCCTTGACAAATCCCCAGAGAAAAAAGTCCATAGGTGATAGATCGGGAGATCTTGCGGGCCAGGGAAACTGCGAGCGATGAGAAATGAATCTTTGTTCAAAAAATCTTGTTAAACATTCCAGTGATTGCCTAGTTGTGTGGGCTGTTGCTCCGTCTTGCTGAAACCACTTGTTACTGCAGTTTTCTTGTTAAAAAACAGTGTTCAGCATTTCTACATACTTTCTGAAGTTACTGAAAGCGGTCTCCTTGTCTCTGGGTCCTCAAAAAAGTAAGGACCATAAACCTTGCTGCTACTCAAACCACACCAGACTAACTTTTGGTGAATGCAGAGGTTCTCCAAGTGTATATTTGGCTTGTTTTGTGACCAACACCGGTAATTCTGTCTGTTGATGAACCCATTGAGATAGATGTGGCATTCATCACTGAATATTATGTCACTTAATCTTATCTGGTTTTGTTCAATTATTGTTTCAATGCGTTCACAAAACATCAAACGACACTGGTAGTCTTGTTCGCTAAGCTGTTGCAAACACATAATTTTGAATGACTTCATTCTCAAATCCAACGTGATTATTTTCCGAATGCTCTCCCGTTTGATTCCTGTCACAGCTGATAGTCGTCTCACAGATTTCTTGTTGTCCGTTTCAAGCTGATTTGCGACTGAATCAATGTTTTCAGCGGTTCGCACACCTTTGCTGCGCCCAGAGTTGCCTTTATGCATGTTCTTGATTGAGCCGTGATCAATGTTCCCGCTAAGGTGTGCGCGTGTGCGCGCGCACACAGCAAAATAAAATGCGCACAGGCTCAAGTGTATCATGAGTCACGACAGTAAATGAAGTAATTTCAAAAATATACGGTATATATATATATTGGGGGAACTTTCCTAGCATCTAGTGTGGGCTGTGAGCGTGACTTCAGTTTAATGAATTCTATAAAGAACAAATTAAGAAACCGCTTGAAAGAAAATCATTTGGACACGCTCATGCGAATTAAAAGTTACCTGAATGATGACGGATCTATTAATCTTCATAGAGTTTATTTGGAATGGGCAAATGCTAAAGATCGTAGGGAGAAATCATAATCATACTTAAATGAAAGGCACTTTCATTTAATGTTATTTTGATTATATTTTATTTTATTGAATTATTATTATTTTTATTTATTCCTATTTTGTGAATGGATAAAATCATGTATTAATCTTGATAATCTATTTTAAATTGCTAAATGCTAAAAATTGTTTGAGAAATGATAACTAAATAGTCATTTTCAATTAATGTTATTTTTATTTTATTCCTTTATTTTGTTGAATTTTATTTTACTATTTTTATTTTATTCATATTTTTAGAATGGATAAAATGTTTTCTTTTTTAAGAATATATAATATTGTAAACAGTTTTTTAATATCCCTTTAAAAGTACCGTAATGATCAAGCTATCACCTCATGAAAATAATATTTATTAAGTATTTAATATTTATATATATTTAATTTTGAAGATAATAGCGCTCAGAAAAGTTTGCACAATTTTTCATCATGAATCTAAATGTATGCACAACGAAAATTTTTTGCGCACACGGACTAAAAACCCGTGATGTTTCCATTTTGCGAAAATCCTGCGAATCGTTTTTGGATCTATGGTCCTTTGCTGACCGTATTGTCGTCTGAAAGACAGTTGGGTGGCAACTACCGAGCCATGTTTGATCATCTCTTCTGCGATGAAAACACGTTGCATGTCCGACAAATAACCCATGATTGTGGTGGATAAAACTGTCATTTTTTTATAAGTACTGATTTCGTATGCAGGATATCGAAAAAATTAAATAAAACTTTTAAATATTCTTTTTCGAAAGCTTTTTATTTCATTTGTGAAGCTGCAATAATGACTGAGTAATAAGCGATTAAAAACAGGGACAATTTTTGTGGTCACACGTTATAATAGATTTGTGCTTAATTTGTGAAACGTTCGTATATATAGAGACTAGTCGAAGCAAGTTTCAGATTTTAGTATTTCTTTCAATATTTGTTGAACATATGAAATATCAAGTAAATAACAGTACAATAATTACAACATTGTTGTTAGGTTACTATTATTTGGTTGGAGAATGGGGATAAATAAAAAAGTTAATTAAATGAAGTAAATAAAGTGGATAATTCTGTTGTCATAGTTTTCGTTGCTATGGGTACGAAGTTTGACCTCGTTACGTCATTTTCCAGAATTTCCAAAATTAATTTTTGCAGTGTTGGAGCGTTAGTCCTCTTGTTCTTTCATTAATTACTGTACGTTCGTGATATTATTTACCAGATTTTTTCCACGTTAAATTTCCTCATTTGCAACGTTGCTGAGTAATTTTTAAATTTTACTAATTTCGGTGATAATCTACTTAAGCTCCCGTCTCTCCGATTTTCATAAATTATACATCGGTAGCTTCGTTTCTTCATTTGGAAAGCGATTTAGACAGACTCTAGTAAGGGAAATGCTTCAAAACCTAACCTAAAAAATTTCGAGTTTTAACGAAACTTTTCTGATCAATTTTGAGGTGCTTTGCACGAATCTGCCATTGGTTTCCTGTGCAAATGCGTAGTTTTTGAGCTATCGTAACACAAACATATAGGATATGTTCATGTTAAGAGATCGACGCATTATCACAGGATACGTGCAAAACACCTCAAAATTAACCAGAAAAGTTTGCTCTCGTCATTTTCGTTTAAACTAACGAAAATATCACGACTTAACCTAACCAATCATCAAGGGCGTACAGTTGACCTAACCGAGCATTCAATTAACCTAACCGGTTAATATTGGTTATTTCACCTATATATCTTCTGATCTTTTCGTATTAGGCACTCACGGTCACATTTCAGGCAAGTTAAGGATGAGAGAATAACGCCATAATTGATAAAAACATCCGATGCTTTGTCTTCATCTAGGGCATATGACGAATCAAGTCCTCAAAGTCGAAATCACACGAACGGCACGTCATAATTCTATCGCAAACACCACAACTGAATCCAATTAGAATTTACACGAATACTAGTGTTGTCAATCTGGTGATTTTTTTCTAAATAAATAAAACACGATTTTCATTAAAAATCCTGTAAAACCACAAACTCGCTAGACTTTGTTTTAAAACTCGATTTTTTTTAGGTTAGGTTAGGTTTTGAAGCATTTCCCTTACTAGAGACTGTCTAAATCGCATTCCGAATGAAGAAACGAAGCTACCGATGTATAATTTATGAAAATCGGAGAGACGGGAGCTTAAGTAGATATATATATATATATATATATATTTTAGTTTCAAAGTATGACCGCTCATGGCCACCAAAAGAAAGGTGGATAGCAGAGCAAACACAAGACGAAGACTATGGAACAGCTAACGGAAATGAACAATAGACGAGGAGGAGGAAAAAAAAATACAGAAAAATCATAGCGGAGTCACAGCCGGTACAGAAGTCGGAAGCGAAAGAGGAAGAACAACAACCCGGTTACCGAAAAGTAGGGACCTTCAGATAGAAAAGCGCCAAGCCTATCATAAGGCCCGACCCTCACCAAAAAGGGAAAATACTCTGCGCGCAGAGTAGAGCGGACACTCCACCAGGAGGTGGGCAACTGTAAGTGAAACGTTACAATTGGGACATCGGGGCACCCGATCCCCGGCCATTAAATAGCCATGGGTCAGGTGGGTGTGGCCAATACGGAGGCGGGCCAGAGCCACCTCCTTATGGCGCGACCGATGGAAGGAAGAGGCCCAACATCCCAATTTGGGTTTAATCTTGCAGAGTTTGTTATTTGTAGCGCCATCACAGCGACTCTGCCACCGGGAGCGCAAAAACCTACGGAAGCCAGGGATATAATCGGAAAAGGGGAGGGACACGGGTGAAACCTGTAGTCGGCACCCGGAACAGGCAGCTCGATCGGCAGCCTCATTTCCAGCCACGTTAACATGTGCAGGGACCCAGCAAAATACCACCTCCTTGCCACCGAAAGTGACAAGGATATGGCACAGTAGCTGGATTAGTCGGACCAGTGGGTGGACAGTGTCGAAACACTAGAGGCCATCCAGGGCACTGCGGGAATCCGAATAGATGATAAACGACCCATCCGGATGCTCCCGCACCACCTCCAGAGTGCTCAGAATGGCATAGAGCTCCGCCGTGAAAACGGAAGCCTCATCAGGGAGACGGGTACATCGGGGAGCAAGGGCAGACGACTGGGGAACAGCCGCGGCCCCGACGACCTCGAGCCACCTGTGAAGACCGCAACACATGCAGAGTGACACGCTGCATGCTGAAGGAACAGAGACCGAAGCAAGGCAGAGTCAGAATCGGCCCTGCGAACGGGCCGCAACGCCCTACAGCACGCAACAGGGGTGCTCTCCCAAGGTGCAACACCCTTGAAAGAGAGCGGTATAACGGATGAAGGAGGAGTGCCCATACCATCGAGGAGGTCACCGTGTCGGTGAAATATCAACCCCCATCCCGGCAGAACGCCCTCTCAACTACCTGGAACAGAGGAGTTGGGAAGACGAAGAATCCGGAGAGTGTGCTTGGCAATGAGGAGCGACCTCCGATCCTCCAAGGGAGGGATGTCGCACTCAACCTGCAGACTATCAACCGGAGAGGAGCGGAAGGCGCCAGATGACATGCGCAGTCCTCTAGAGAGGACCGGATCCAGTATCCGGAGGGCCGTACGGGAGGCGGAGCCATACACCACACTCCCATAGTCTAATTTTGACTGTACCAGGGACACGTACAAACGGAGGAGTGTCCGCCTATCCGCGCCCCATGTAGTATGCGACAGATGTCCCAGCAAATCCAGGGTACGTCTTGTAGACTCGCGCAGCCGGCGAAGGTGGGGAACCCAGCTCAAACGGCTGTCGAAAACCATGCCCAGGAAACGTACTGATTGAACGAGGGCCAGAGGCTGACCCCCGAGTGTAAGATTAAAGGCCGGGACGGCGCCGGATCCCCGTCTCCTCGACGGAAGGAAGGCCACACACGAAGTCTTCGGGGAAGACAGCGTAAGGCCGCGAGTTGGACTTGCCTCTCCACGAGGGGGGTGACTCGTCCCCGCGGCATAGACAGCCAGATCGTCGGCGTAAATCATGGGTCGGGGAACTTTTTTGGGTATTACCCAAAAATCTATTTGAGTAAAATGAAATTACCCCCAGACTTCAAAGTAAACAAAAACAAGCCAACTGCTCTTAAAATTGTTGCATATGGTCTCTCTCATACCGCACGCATTACCCCCAAACGTTTTAAATGTACCCCATTTGGGGTAATTTACCCCTGTTCGCCGACCACTGGCGTAGATGGAACAGCGCACCGAGGGCGGAAGGGCTCCCGGTAGCGCAGACATGACCAGATTGAAGCAGTAGACGCTCAAGACACACCCCTGGGGCACCCCCTCCTCCTGAACATACAGGTCAGATAGGGCCGCCCCATTACGGACGCGGAAAGTGCGACGGCAGAGGAAGTTACGAAGAAATGTGGGCAAAAAGCCCACAAAACCAAGAGACTTCAAACGGTTCATGACAACTCCCCGACGGGTCGTGTCACAGGTCTTTTGGACATCGAAAAAGACGGCCAGAACAAGATTCCGGCGGGAAAAGGCCTCCCGTACATCATGACCAAGGAGGAGAAGGGGGTCCAAAGTACCCCGAAATCGACGAAAGCCATACTGGGTCGGGGGGTATAACCCAAGCGACTCTAGTGTAAAGGAAAGTCGGACGGCCACCATCTTTTCAAGGAGCTTGCATAAGCAGCTCATCAAGGCAATAGGCCGATAGCCCGCGACCTCCGCCGGATCCTTCCCCGGCTTAGGTATCGGGACCACAATCGCCTCCCTCCAACGGGAAGGGAACGACCCCTCAACCCACACCCGGTTGAAAAGATCCAGCAAGAAGTGTAGGGCCATCGGATGCAAGTTCCAAATAAAGTCATACGGAATGTCATCAGGGCCAGGGGCGGAAGAACGACGGGTTGCCAAGGCAGCCCGAAGTTCCCGCATCGTAAAGAGACGGTTATAGGGCTCGTTCCCAGGCGGCGGGAACGTAACATCCGACAAAGGACGATCCGCAGCTGAAGGCGAACGGGAAACCGCAGCAAAAGCCCCGGCCAGCCGATCGGCCACAGCAGTAGGATCCGAAAGGAAGTCGTCAGCGTCCCGAAGGACAGGGCGACTCGCAGGGACTGGCTTCCCCTCGATACTACGTACCTTCCGCCACACAGTATCAGAAGGGGTAGACGAGGAAATGCCGGACACAAAAGCACGCCAAGAGGCCCGACGGGCCAACTTGAGAGTCCGGCGGACGAAAGCCTTCGCCCGCTGCATCTCAATCAAGTGGTCCGCGCGCCGGGTGCGGTGGAAGCGGCGAGTTGCCCTCTTCCTCTCACACACCGCCTAGTGACATGCTGGAGTCCACCACGGGACGCTACGCGTCCGCGGGTTACCGGAAGATCGAGGAATACAGTCCTCCGCGACGCCCATCACCACCTGCTCGAAGAACTCCAAGCTCTCATCCACAGAGCCAAAGCTCAACACCGAACGGGCAATGACGGAACGAGCTCTGAAGGATGGCCAGTCAGCCCACACCAGGCACCACCTCGGTCGAGACGAGACACCCAGCTGCAGTCCGACCGGCTCAAGACAGACTGGGTAATGATCACTGCCATAAGAGTCCCCCAACACCTTCCACGAAAAATCGAGTAAGGCATCGAGGGACACCAAGGAGAGATCAATACAGGTAGATGAACCCGTGGGTTCGTGGAAGTAGGTAGGTTCACCGGAATTGAGGCACGCGAAGGAAAGTTCCTCCATTAAGGAGAGCAACATACCAGCATTAGTCGACCGGACATCTCCCCAAGCCGGGTCGCGACTGTTAAAGTCCCCGAGGAGGAGAAACGGTCGAGGCAGTTGCAACACCAACTCGCGAACCGCGTCGCGAGAAGGAGGGTCATGAGGAGGAATATAAATCTAGCAGGCAGTGTACTGGCGATCTAAAAAGAGCCGCACAGCCACAGCCTGCAAGGAAGTACGAAGAGGCACACCTCGCGAGGGTAATGAATGATGTACATAAATCGCCGCACCCCGCCGGCGTGTGTGCTCATCCGGGGTGCAAGGGAAACCAACATAGCCAGAGACGAGGGAGCCCCCGCGCAGCCAGAATAGTCTCCTGGAGACAAACACAGGAAGGCCGCTTGCTCTCAAGCAGGGAGGCAAGGTTCTCCCAGTTAGCTAAAAGCCCCCTACAGTTCCAATGCAAAATGGAACTGTAAGGAGAATTGGCATTATAAGAAGCAGAGAAAGCAGAGAAATAGTCACGGACCAAGCTGAGCAGCAAACTCAACGGTCCGTAACCAGGGACGGAATCGGCTTCCCCGACTCACCCGAACGGGGGGGCGTAGGGGCCACCGATCCCGCAGCTGCTTCACCCGTAGTAGAACGAGAGGTGGAAAGTGGAACAGGGAGTTCAGAGGGGGCTCCCCTGAGG
>JAJOZX010003622.1:415000-452500 GCA_023014485.1 Bathynomus jamesi | reverse complement strand
TAAGGGGCCTACAGAATTTTTAATTGGCTTTCTGCTATTAACATGGGCAAAAAATTCTTTAGGGTTAACTTTACAGAGTGAGGCAACTCTAGCTTCTTCATCCCGTTTGGCTGATCTAATTAAGGACTTAACCCTCCTACGTAGGTTTATAGTTTTCTGAATTAGTCTGGTTGAAATGCGACTTAAGTAGTTTGTAGGCTCTATTTCTTCCCGTAATAGCCCTCCTAATTTCGTTAAACCATTTCGGTGACTTTGTTGACAAGGAAACCATTTTAGCGGGTATAAAAGTGTTCTGTAATATTCTAAATTGATCCCTATATGAGCTCCAGGTGACATTGACATCCTCACTTATTAGAACTTCAAGTGTGTCTAAACTACTTCGGAAGCTTTCAAAATTTGCTCTCGAGAAATCCAGTCTTTCACGAGTCTTTTCGCGTGTATTAACTGGAACCCTGAGGTCAAACCTAATCAAATTATGATCGCTGTTACTTAAATTTTCACCAATAGTCAGGTTAGAGACTAGGTCATCTTCGTTCGTGAATATGAGGTCTAGTTTATTATTACCCCTTGTAGGCCCGTCAACCCATTGACTTAAGTTATCATCGGCAAATTCCAACAGTCTTGAGCCCTCAGCATCAGCTTTTTGTTTTGTTTTCCCAATTTACATTACCACAATTAAAATCACCAAAAATCACACTGATCTTATTATTCACTATTCTGCTTAATTTGTTATACAAGTTTATATCCTTATGAACGGGGTAGTGAGGTGGTCTATATACTAGAAGTAGCTGCCCTACTTTATTATTTAGGTTTAGATCGATTCCCAACATTTCATGAGCAGATACGATATTACTGTTTACCGGGTGCAGGGAGTTCCGAGCATACAAAAGTACACCGCCGCCTTCCCTTCCGATCTTTGTGAAACATTTTGTAACCTACCATTTCAAATTCTCCTACAAAATCCCTTGATTCAGAATGAGAGAGAGACAGAGAGACAGACAAAAATTGGAAAATTGTTTTTGTTGTGTATGCGCCATGAGAGGATGCAACAAGAGATGAAAGAGGGCTTTTGGAGGGAGTTAGGAAATACAGTTGGACAGAGGTATAAGGTAATAGTGATGGAATATATGAATAGGAAAGTTGGATTAGAAGTGTTAACACAATTTGGAATTGCAGATGAGAACAAAAATGGTGAAAGTTTGAAAGATATGTGCAGGTATTCTTTCTTTAAACACAAAGATACACGGTACAGAATGCGCGAGGTGGGACACGATTTTTTTTTATTGATTATAATTATGTTCTTTCAGAGAGTAATGTTAAAGGGTGTGTGTGTGACGTAAAATCAGTAAGAAGTTTGAATTGTGGGCTGACAGAGTCAGCCTGACTATCCTGTGAGAGCTGAAATTGTAGGTCCCCATCCATGGTATCTGAGAGAGAAGGAAAAAACAACTGGGTAGAGAATGTGTTTGGGAATAGGTTGAAGGACGAAGTGCTACGGAGGCAGTATGAAAGAAAGGTGGATAATAAGTGAAAGGGGTTAAGTGTAGGTTGTGGTATGGAAGATAGGTGGAAATGATTTCAGGAATTTGTGACCGAAGCAGCAGAGGAAGTAGTGCCTCCGTGGTACGAAGGGAGTTGGAAGGGATGAAGGAAGAGTAGCAACATGGTGGAAAGATAATATAGCCAGTTTGGTATGTGAGCAATGAGAAGCATGACTAAGAGTAATCAAGAGAGGGTAGGGTGAGAAGTATGGTAGAGAAGGATGGAGGAATACAGGTTTTGAAGAGAAAGATGAACAGGGCAATGAGGAGGGGGTAGAACGATATTGAAAGAATGAATGAATCATTTGTCGATAAAAAGGAAGTTGTTATGAGAGGAAGTCAGGAACTGTAAGAGAAGGTCGATGTTTACATTTAAAGATGAAAAGTAACCCCAAAAAAATGTTGATGGATGAAGTAGATGTTCAAGAAAGGTGGCGTGAACATTTTTGAGTTGTTATGAGCAAATGAGGAGAGAGTGACTGATATGAGAGCTGGAATTGTAGGGGTGAGAAGTAGTGATGATCTGGGATGGGAGAGGATTTCAGAGGAGGAAGTGGAGTGAGTGATAAAGAAGTTCAAAATTGGTAAGGCAACAGGTGAGGATGTCAACAAAGATGTTGGAATATGGTGAAGTGTTTGTGAAGTTGATGATGTAGATACAGAGAATGGCGTAGGAAGAGGACGGCGACTGTAATGCCTTTATAAAAAAGTAAAGGTGACAAGAGTCAAGTAAGAATTGCAAGGGTATTAGTTTACTTAGTGTACTGGGTAAGGTGTATGGATGGATACTGGGTTAGAGACTAAGGAAGGTGACTGATGGTATGCTCGGGGATGAACAGGGAGGTTTTAGGAAAGACAGAGGGTGTATGAATTAGTTATTTGCAGTGTGACAGTTAATGAAGAAAGTATGCGAGTATAATAATGAACTATATGAGAAAGGGTATGATAGTGAATAGAGGCGCATTGTGGCAGGTATAGCTGGTAAGTTTTTGAGTGGTGTGGTCTTTTAAAAGAAGATATGTAAGAGTGAATGTAAATGAATGAGTGAATTCCATATGTAAGAGTGAATGGTATCTTGAGTGATTGGTTGAAATAAGTGTGGGTGTAAAGCAAGGATGTGTGATGCTTCCATGGTTGTTTACAGTAATATTAGGTGTGAAATAGTTGTAGATGGAATAATGGAGGTGTGGACGATTTTAAATATTTGGAAGTCTGGTAAGTAAGAATGGTATATGCAAAAATGAAGTGAGAGAGAGAATTCAAACAGGAAGGAGGATATGGGGATGAGAGAGAATGGGCAAGGAAAAAAAATGGCTGTCTGAATGTCGCAAGGGGAATACATGAAAGAATGCTTGGCCAACTTTGTTGTATGGGAGTGAGACTATGATAATAGGAGTACGTGAGAGGATTAGGATGCGAGCGGCTGAAATGGATAGACTGAAAAATGAAGGAGTGAGACGATGATGCGGTGCTATTAAGTTCTTCGAAGAGAGAATGGATGAAAGTTAACTGAGGTGGTTTGGTCATGTGAAGAGGATGGGTTAGGGACGTATGGCGAAAAAGGCGTACGTGAAGCGTATGGAAGGAAGATTGGGTAAAAGTGGGTTGATATTGTAACAGTTGTTGTTTTTAAACGAGGTATGGAATGAGAGGAGGCGATGAGAGTGACGAAGAGGAGGGATGTGTGAAGAGGGTGGATGTATGAAGGTATAGGTGAGATATTGGCGGCCGGCGGCGGCGGCGGCTGCAGCCTGGTTCTTGCAGCGATCTGAAGTAGGGAACCATGAGGGAGCCCACCCAGAGTATCGGGAAATAGTGTAACGCGTGTAATAAAACAATGAAGCAATTAACAATAAGAATGAAGGCATCATTTAGGTTCACATGAAAATTTTTTTCTTTCATTCACTCTTAACTCTTCCCTATTTCCATATTTATATTCTTCCCATTCTCTCTCTCTCAATGTCTACCTTCACGAGTCCTTGGAGCGTTTCTTGTTGTTCATTAAACAGGAACACTTCACAAAAGAGCTTCAATCGGTGGTCAACGATGGAGAAGTCGTCGAAGATAAAAACAAAAGGATTAGATTCTTTTTCGATGCCCTCACAGCCGCTCTCAGAGACCTCCTCCCACCATTCCCATGAATAACCTTTTGAGCAGAGTGAATCAACGATAGAAATATATACTCGATCCCATTTATATTTTTACGGAGGGTTCACAAAAGTAAATAGACGGTTTTGGTTTTAGCCATAGTGTTTTACTCGATAACAAAAGTCAATAATAATAGATTTATTGAATCAACATATTTAGAATCGTGTTGCTTTCCCCTTTTCTTTATGTAAAGTTGACACACGTTCTGGCATTCCATTATGGATGAGCTTTGCCTTTTGTTTTAAGGACAATCCATCGTGATGTCTATTTACTTTTGCCATTCCTCCGTACATTCTGTAATCTATATTTAGCTTTAACTTGTCCTGAACAAAATATAAATAACAAAAACACTTGTTTAACATTAACTAAAGGATTATTTTAAAATAAAGTAAATGAGCAACAGAATAATTTTTGGTATATTTGCTAACACGATGTAAATTAAAAAAGGCACTTGTAATTCAAATCAGACTGCTATTTTAAACTAATTTTCAAGACAAATTAAATGTACCATAAGGCATAAATAAACTCCACTAACTAGTATAACACTGGAGAAGATTCTTAATCCATGGTTTTAAAGAGACACTCTTGGAAGGATCCTCAAATATGATCCCTTTCTTATCGGAATCGTATTCAGAAAGGGTTGCAAAAACTTCTCTCAACGAGGTCATTGGCTGGTGGCATACTGTATCTGAATGAAAAGAAATCACTAAGTACTCGTACGTAAACAAATGAATGTATAAGCGTAATAACCGCAATGAAATAAATGTGTAACTAGCTGGTTATTACAATTATTAATAATTCAATAAGTGTCAATTATTTTAAATTCAAACGATTACAATTGTAAAAGACTTTTCTGCTCTAATTTTTTCAGTACAATAATAAAAAGAGAATACGCCTCAGGAGTTTCTTACCTGTACTTTTGTCACTAGTACTGAGGTAGTGACTATCATCCGTAGGAACAGAGTCAACGGTATTATTGCTAGTCGAGAAAGTATTTGCGACATCTGAAATGAAACAAAAACATTGGTACCATTTCAATGCTCTTAAACTGTATAACAGCCAACCACAATATTCTGAAAGCGGAGAAATTGAAGCTTCGGTTAAGTTTTATGATGCGATGTACCACTGAGCGAGACAATTATTACCGCTGTCGCATTTAAACAAGAGGATGATAGATAGAAAAATTTAAGTTAGTTTAAAAATAGACAAATTAGATAGTTGTTTATTAAGCTGAGGAAATTGGACTTTCATACGGTGTATTTGCAGAAAAATAGCCAATAGATAAAATTCATTTCTGTTTTGGTCTTGACAGTCATTTTATTCTCTGGGGATACGGAGTTAAGAACTGATTCTCCGCCTTTTTCGTGTATGTCGAGAAAGACGACTGTAACGCGGGAATCCTGGAGATGGCATTCTCGTTCTCCCTTTGTGTATTACTCTTATTACTACTACCACTACTACTACTAACTACTCATATGAAAAGAGAACCTACTCTCATGACACTAAGTCTTCGTTTTGTCATGGTGGGTATGAAACTTTCTAAAATCTAAGTCTGTCCTGAGAACAACAACAGAATCGGAATTCTTTTAAGAATCTTAGGAATCGTACCGGAGTGCTCCCGTGATACCGAAGAGATTCTCCCTTTCGCGTTCTCTTCCTTCGCCTTCTGAGGAGTACTCGGACCCGAGGACAAGCGATCGACGGCGGTGCAGACGGAGCCCGTCATCGAACCTAGGGTAGGAAAAGGGCAGGAGAGGGAAGTGGTCATAAAAGGAGATTTGAGTAAAAAGGACAAGCTCAGAAAGAATAGGAAATCAAAATGAAGAGGTAAAAACGAAAAGCTAGTTAACGAATCCATAAAGATATTAGAAGGGAATAACGTCGTTAGTCACTTGAACATCAACATGAAAAGCATCATCAGGGCCAATCGAAATCTCTACAAAATATAAATTTTGAGCTCTCTCGTTTTCAATAATAAACGGTAAACATTCAATTTCGAAAATGCTTTAAAATTAATCTCCAAACTAAAGGCCAATTTTGTCTTCAAGAAAAACTAAGAGAAAGTGTTTGCTAAATACTAGAAACAAATTGTTAAAATGTATAATTCCCCTTTCATTTACTTTTTAATAGAAATCTTTAAGTATTAACGCTACAGCTAAATTTTTCTTTGTAATTTAGATTAAAATAAAAATTACTGCGCTGGTCGCTTCGTATCTGTATTGAAATGAAGGGTTGGCAAGAAATTATTTTTAGAGCTAGACTGTTTGACAAAAACGTTCTTTGTAACTTAAAAGTGGTGTCCTTTCATTACAAATACGAAGGCTTACGTAATAACGACAACTTCCATCCACGAACAATGATGGCTCGTTCTCAATTAAAAATTGTGGAAATTTTATGCAATTTTGGCGTGAAGGAGAACGATTATACGTAATGAATAGCAGTGTGACTTCTTTTATAACGACTGACTCTGATAACTCATTTTCAAAGTCTATCACCCACCATAAGAACAGCAATTTACTATCGGGAACGTACCTTAAATTGACTAAAAATAAACTAATGATTTCATACATTTTTAGCTGACAAAAAGTTACAAAAATATACTTTAAAAAATGTATTTACGGGTTAACAGATCAAATTTTTAGAATATTTCAGTTTTATAAATTCTGCTAGCAATAATAATGATATTTGGGGGGTTGTTTAACCAACTTTGTAACAGTAAATGGGAGGAGGGGGCCTACAGCTTCATGTGGAATCAGAATTACGGGTCGCTACATCATCTGAACGCAACTACTGATCAAACATAACGTCGCTTAACCTCGCTATTCTAACGGGATGCATTGTTCCGACGTTGCCACGACGCGTTCTGCTGGCAACTAATCTGAGACGGGACGGAGATTGTCAGTTTTCGTCTATTCGTACTACTCTCTCCATTTTCGCCCTGGAACTATCGCGTCATCGTGCCTGTGGTCTAAATGAGGAAAACGAGGGGCGCACCTGATGAACTGCTCTCTTGCATCAGGGTAGGCTCTTTGACGTGGCTCGTGGCCGTCCCTTTCGAATCCTCGTTCACACGATCATCGGCTTCGAAAATGCGCGAGGGCGTCCTGGCATCCGTATTTGAAGCGGCTGAGACGGGGGCTTCAAAACCCCACCTATCATCGACATTCCTCTCTATGAATAGGGGTCATGGATTAACCTTTTTTTTATATACCTACTCCTTAGTTTAAATATTAACTTCATTCGCGTCTATACCAATAAACTATTATGAATGTTAATTTTTACACCATATTTACGAGCAGAAAATATAATTGTTCGAGGGTTAGCTTGTCTATTTAGTGAAGAGAGAGAATTTTAGTTCCGAATGTTTAATATTTCACGAAGCATTTACAGCAATCCTAGTAGCGGAAAGATTAATACTGATTATAGGAATATAGGATGTTATATTTCAAAAGAGAATCTTTATCGCTGCTAATCCTATCATCATGATATCAGCAAAAGAACATAATCATTAGATACAAAATTTTTGGAGAATACTTCGTTATTATATGATTAAAAGCATAACATGGTATAGTAAACGGTGAGCCATTACCACGAGAAAACAGGGTTCAGTAGGAGAAGGTACACAATTAAAACCAAGGACAATCGTATTAACATTAATACCACATTAAAGTTAAGTCCCACCACCTTAAAATCAGTTGAGAGAGAAATCTGAAAGAAGATCACACGATCGCTTTATTTTAACTAATTCACTACTTCTACATATTAACTGCGACTAAGCGACACTTACGCGGAACACGAAACAAATATAAAAACACTAAAAATGGATAGTTTATTGACGCGGACGAGCAATAATCCAACTTGTAACTACCACATCTAGCGGGAATTAATAGATGAGTGGTAGCCATGGTTATTTATAAGTACGTCTATTAGCATGACCAACATTTTAATTTCCTTTCTGGTACACGAAGTCCAGGAAATTAAAATTTTAAACTTATACCATTTAACCTTAAGAGCTTTCTTGCTTTTTTAGTTAAATATGAGAGTTAAGCAAATCAGTAACATAATAATAAAATAGGAAGTAGGAAAATCTTTTCAATTTAGTAATTTAGGCCTATTGAAATTAATCAGTGCAAAGTTCAGATGTATAAAATGTATTCCTTCCCTTCTCTTTATAAAGGTTTTTTTTTGAACGGTGATAAAGCTTAAATTTCATAATTAACCAACTTAGTCACATTCGAGAATTAATTAAAATTAAAGAAAAAGTTCCCTTCATTTTGAAGGAAAATTAAAAAGTAAAGAGGGCATTATTGTGTTCGATTTGAGGACACGGGTCTACCGAAAGCCAAGCCAAGATAATCAGAGATGAATGCTTCAAATCAAATCATGAAGCCCCCCTCCCCATCCCAGTAATGATAACAGGCTTATAAATTTCATTGAAATATAGGTCACAACTAATGTTTTTCACATACACCCATTACGAGAATCTATTTCTATTTTCGTATGAGGTAAACCCAAATCACGCAATCAAAATGTGTATATACATTAGGGTGCCACTTATTTGGGGTGTTTTTCATTTTTTGGGAATTTCTATCAGGACGGGCGCATTTCTGGTGTCATTCCGTCTAAAAACATTGTGTGTAAAATATTTTTGAAATAAAATAATAATTAGAACTGCCTCAACGAGGTCAAAGTTTATACTTTTTGTCGAAAAGTACTCATGGCGTTCTGTTATCATGTCAGTTTTCGTTTCGATAGCTGCTGTAGTTTCTGAGTTGAAAAATGATAACAGACAGACAGACGGACGGTCAGAGTCGTTGGTTTAGTCTTCCGCACTGGTGTACAGAAGACTAAAATGAGGTATTATACAGGGTGTAACACGAGTTTATCCAAATATTGATACAGGCGAAAGAACATGTTATTCTAAGTAGAAAATGGGTTGGGACGAGTTTTGCCAACACTAACAGTGTTTCATTCTCTTTTTCAGTGAGTTCTGAAACGACGTGATGGCTTCGGCAACAAGATCTAAAACAGCAGTCTATCTCCTGGGGACCGTGGACCACAGCATCACAGGAAGCATGCTGCCTACGGGAAAGCAGGCGCTTCAGTACTTTTTCCACCTTCACCTTGACGTCAAGAAGCCGATCAAGGAAGCAGCCGCTGAGACAGTGACCGCAGTCAAGGAATTCTGGGAGCGGTCCCGTATTCCTACGCAGAAAGACCAACGCGCAAGGGACAAGGTTCTCCGAATGTACGAGAAGTGGCGGGCTCTGAACAAGAACTCGAAACGGCGCACTGTGACCCAAATCAGGAACGAGGCCGAGTTCCTCTCATCCCTTGACCGCCTCTTCGACATCGCACACGAACAGGCGATGTCGATGATCACAATCGAAGAGGACAGGGAGTTCCTGACGGGACAAAGGGCCGAGGTGCGGCGCGGCCGCATCTCCTCCACACGTGACATGACGCTGCACACTGAGGAGGAGCGTGCGAGGAGACAGGAAGCGGAAAGGAGCCGCCGGCAAGATGATGAAAGGGCGAACAGAGAGAGCCGAGAAGAACTCGTCGAACTGGCATCGAGCTCCAGCTCAGGTGCAAGCAGCCCGACTCGGTCACCGACACGGCGTCGTCGCCGAGAAGAGGAGGAAGAGCTCTCTCTCCCGGGCCCGTCCACGTCGAATGCAGAAGCATCTACGACCCCTTTACCACCCAAGCGATTCCGCGCGTCGAAAAAGATGATCACCCCTGATCTCTCCGCAGCGATGGATCGGACGAAACTTACCGACCGAGGTGTTTTTTTGCTGTCGGCGGCTGCGAGGAGCTTGGGCCACGACCCTGAGGAGCTGGTCTTGAACCGCGAATCCTCCCGCCGCGACCGAGCAAAGTTCCGTGCTATGGCAGCAGCGGAAATGAAGGCAGCCTTCCATCCTACTGTGCCGCTGACCGTTCACTGGGACGGGAAAATCGTACCAGCGGCTGACGGAGGCCCTGCTGAAGATCGCCTTCCAGTTCTGGTGTCTGGGGAGAACGTCGACAAGCTTCTGGCTGTGCCCAGCCTCCCCGACGGCACCGGCCGCGCCATGGCGGAAGCCGTCCTCTCTGCCCTCGAGGATTGGGACATCAAGGGACGGATCTGTGCCCTCTCTTTTGACACCACCGCCTCAAACACAGGACTCTCAGGAGGAGCTTGCTATATCATTGAGCAGAAACTCGAGAAGACAGTGCTTCATTTGGCTTGTCGCCACCACATCCACGAACTGGTGTGCGAGAAGGCATTCACGGCGTGCCTCGGTCCCTCTACTGGTCCTGACATCCTCCTGTTCAAACGATTCGCCGCCCAGTGGGACTTCATCGATCAAACCAAAGCGAAGCCCTTCGAGGATGGAACCATGCCGCAGCACCTGAAGGACGCCCGCGACGACCTGCTGATCGAATTCAGTCGCCTCCTCGACGGTCAACATCCACGTGATGACTACAGGGAACTTCTGGAGCTCTCTGTAATTGTGCTGGGCGGTCCGAACAAGCGGGGTGACCGGTTCGCTCGTCCCGGCGCCTTCCATCGCGCGCGCTGGATGGCAAAAGTCATCTATGCCATCAAACTGTTCCTGTTCCGGGAACAGTTTCAGATGTCGTCAGGCGAAGCGGCTGGAATCCGGCGATTCACCATCTTCGCCGTGTCCATCTACGTGACGGCCTGGTACAAAGCGCCGCTCCCGGCAACGGCCCCAGCCGCGGACCTCGCGCTGCTCAAGGCCCTCGTCTATTATCCGGATTCAGCGGTGGCCAAGGCGACGGCGACAGTCTTCGCCAGGCACCTATGGTACTTGAGCGAGCGCCTCGTCACCCTGGCCATCTTCGACGAGGGTATCGACTTGGCGACAAAGCGGGAGATGATTAAAGCGATGGAAGAAGAGGAAGGATCGGAGGATCCCCCGCGGCGTATCAATGTGGACCTGTCCACCGCCTCAATCGCCAACAATACATTGGCCAAGTTCACAACGACTACATCAAAGGAGTTCTTCAAGGTTCTGGACATCAGCACCGCCTTCCTGCTCAAGGATCCGGAGGAGTGGCGGACGGACCCAGCCTTCATCGCCGCATCCCGCCGAGTCCAGGCCCTTCAAGTTGTCAATGACTTCGCGGAGCGCGGGGTGGCGTTGATGCAGTCTTTCAACCTGGCCCTTACCAAGAGTGAAGACCAAAGGCAGTTCCTCTTACAAGTGGTCGAGAAGCACCGCTGTGACTTCCCAACCGCCCGCAAGTCCACCGTGACCTCTGCAAAGTAGGCAACAATGAGAGGGAGATGGGCGCCCATGATACCCCCCCCCCCTTGAGGGGCTAATACTCGAGTTGAGGGGGACCTAGAGTTGAAAGTATGAAGTCCAGTTATATGTTTTAGGTCAAGATTAGTAGCTTGAACAAACTAGAAGTGATATTTTATTTGCTAGAGGCATAGAACATCATGATCTAAAATTTCTACTTTTCGAGAAAATATACAAACTTTGACCGTATTGAGGCAGTTCTAAATATTGTTTTATTTCAAAAATATTTTACACACGATATTTTTTGACAAAATGGAACCAGAAACGCGCCCGTCCCGATAAAAATTCAAACTTTCGAAAATAAGTGTCACCCTAATATACATCTTCCTTACAAATTTGTTTACGCAATACATTCTACACTATACATTTCTTACGTAATCCCACACAATGTATGCACCTTCTTCGTATATTTCATGTAAAGTATGTTCTATTTTTTTTGCTATTCTGCCTCTCCCATTTTATTTTCAGCCTTTCTTACCTTTCTCTTCCTTTTAAAACAGACACTAAATAATTTCTCTCTCAACCAAACAGTTACATTATCCAGCACATTCACTGTTTGATACATTTTTTAACTTCTAAATTCAATCACACGATATTATCAAGCTCTTCCCACTTCTTATCTCATTCTCTCTGTACAAAGTATACTTATGGCTATCTTCTCTCCATTGTCATCTATTTGTGGAACAATATGTCTTTCAGTCCCTCCGCGACACGGCCGAGTCACGTGCATTTATGTCCTTTAAAGTAAAGTAATCCTTATTTCTTTTTAGTTCACTCGGCTATCACCACATCCCAATCAATCAGTAACAGGTCATGTATTGTCATTAAATTAGCATTTCATTAACAAAGCAACTCTCACTTCTCCTGTTCAACATCAGCATTTCTTTCGCATTTTGTTTCGTAAAACAAATGTTTGTTAAAATGTTTGTACTAAAGTTTTGATCATTACAATAACATTCTTTTCACGTCATTTGTAACTAACACGTGCCAAATATATTTCAAAATCGACGTTGCTGGGCGCTTTACCCCATTCCTATTATGCTGGAGGAGGAGGAGGAGGAGGAGGATTTAATCCTGAGTGCAAGAGCTCCTCATGTAGCCACACTTTATAACTTTGACGTCAATACGCTACGAGTATAAACCATCTTGGAGTAATATGATTTAGCACCCATTTAAGCAATTTGGCTTGACTTTCTTAATACCATTTCTCCACGGGTTAAAAAATGCTAAATTGAATTTGTAGTGACTCACCCTCCCCATTTGTGCCATGATTTTCAGAGAGAACTTCGATACTGGACATGGAAGGGTTGGAGATAAGGTCCAAATCCGACCCTCGTCTCAGGTTACCCGTTGAGACCTCGCTGCTGCACACACTCACACTTTCGCTTGAGTCTGAGGCAGGAGGGAAACACGTCCAGGAGGAGGTAAAATGATTGCAGGAAATAGGTAAGTTTTTAAATAGGTTTAAAATGGGGCAAATTGGACAAAGGAAAACGGAGAAACGAGTAAAACCATGACGGCAAAACCCATAAAAATTAAATGCGTACCACAACGAAACATCTAAACAGAACTGAAAGAAAAAGTAGTGTAAGATGTTTAGATTAACGCCATATTAGGAAATTTTAAAGAGTAAGTCATAAGCACACCGGACAAAAAATTAGTCACCCCTCTCAGAATGTACCTAATAACGTGTGACGGCGCCTCTGGCCTTGATAACCGCACGAATCCGGCGAGGCAGAGACTCTACGAGGTTGTGCATGTACTGAACATCGATTTGCTGCCACTCGTTCATCAGCCGGTCCCGCCAGAGTCCGTGGGTGTCTATTCCTGCGCTTCACTTTCTGTTTCCAGCCTGAACAACACCTTCGACGCATTCAGGATTAAAGGCTTCATTGGACCTGCGATGTACTCGTCGCCTCCCATCATTGGAGAACAAACAAAAACGGGACTCATCGGACCAAATTACACGTTTCCAATCTGCCGCAGTCCAGTTTTTGTGCCTCTGAGCCCATTTATAACGTGCCAATTTGTGACTTGCTGTTAACAGCGGCCTCTTCCGTGGTACCCTGCTCCAGATGTCCATCGCATGCAGTTCTCGTCGCAATGTCCGTTCGGAAATTGGTCGCTGGAGAACCTCATTGGTTTCTTGGAGCAATTGTTCTCTGGTTTGAAAACGATTTGCAGTTACTAGACGAGAAACATGGCGGCGGCCCCTATTGTCGAGAATTGTTTTCCGGCCACAATTACGCCGTCGATTTTCAGTTGATTGCGAACTACACCACTCTTTGTAAACTCGCTGGACAGTACGCGTTGACACACCAACAAATTGGGCTACTTCAGACATTTTGTGTCCGTGGGCTCTGCCAAACACGATGGCTCCTTTTTGCCACTGAGTAACGTCTGCCTCACGACCCATTTTGCAGACTATATCCAACACACACTTTGTTCTTCACCACCTCACGAAACAGATCTGATCCTGTGTGCTACGTCACCGCTACTTGTCATTTACCAATGCTACATCAGCGCCCTCTGTGTGACCTTGAACTTCCTACTATCGGTGCTATTAGGGGTGACTAATTTTTTGTCCGGTGTGCTTATAAAAGGAAACTAAGCAGAAGTCTTTGTATTTGACACCGTCACTGATACAAAAAGAGATACGACTGCAGTTTAATGACTGACTGAGACAACAAATTATCATAAAAAAGAGAGGAATTTTATATGGTAATAAAAAGTAATCAATACCGAATGGTTTTGTAATACATTTATCGATTTGCAAACAATAACTTGTGTTCGCAAAGACAAAATATTTGGGGCCTTGTTCCATTTCCAATTATCACTCCAACAACAAATTCAGAGGAAAAATCTACACATTTTCTCTCAACCAAACAAAATTACGCTCTCTCAATTCATGCTGCAAACTTTAAAATTTTTATTTTCCATATACCCCTCCCATATAGTGCATATTATTATTATTATTATATTATTATTATTATTATTACACACAAAATGTGTACATCTCCGCATTTAGCGGGGTATCGACTTTAAATCCATACACCTAAAAAAACTAATTAACCAAACCTAATTTAACCTAACCTAACCTCAGTGTCATCGAACTGAGAAAGATGTGATAAATGTTTCGATGCAAATGAGGGTTCGAAGGGTGGTTTCTGTTAAGTCATTAAATAGTGAGATACTAACTAATCTAGCCTAACCTAAGTAAATATTAACTAACCTAACTCAATCAGAACCAGCATATCTTTTTTCCGACAAAATACTTCGATTATTATTATTATTATTTTTTTGTTTTATTTTTTATTTTTTTTACATAAATTTTTCATGTTCCGTGGTACTGAAAGTGTTACCTCACAAAATATTACCCCACTACATTTGTGAATTATCACACACTCGACCTCACTTATCCCCGAGCTGTCGTTCGTGAAAATTAGTTTCGCAAATAAATTCAAGAAATAGCATTTTCTTATCATTCATTTGAGGAATTCAATATTGCGACCGTCACAAAGTGAAAAATGATCGAGAATTCAGAAGGTATTACCAAAACTTACTTATAGTTAGTCAGTCCACGCCAGCGTTATAAACGTGCAAATCATTTCGTACAAGACTTTACATTCTTCCCCAAAACCATAATTTAAGAGTTTCACCCTTATTCAATGACCCTTTCATCATGGTCGACCTTTCAATAACCCGAACTCAAGACTCGTAAATAAGTAAAAATAAGAATAATATATTGAAGTGGCAAGAAAATTAAAACGCTAAATGAAAATGTAGCGACATCCCGTAAAAACTCGCATTAAAACAAAAAAAAGCGATAACACGTGGGTTCAAACTAAAAAATCATTATACTTCAATTAAAAGATTTCAGACGATATTAAGAAAGAGCTCAAATAACGCAAAATTCAAACTAGATAAAACGAAGTCGGATACTGCAAAGGGAAAAACGAAGGAACAATCCCTCGCAGCATTGTTAATTAAGGGATAAAACGAAGCTGCTGGAAAAGGTTTTGTGGCAACTTCATTGATTACAATTTCGCCAACAAAGGATAAATGGTCAGGGAAAAGTGAAGTCAGGGATATGAGAAAACGCAAAAACAAAATAAATACAATTTAAAAAATTCGTAACAGACCGAAATAAATTTTCACAAAAACTGCATTTCATACAGGTAAAATAAGTGACTTTTAGTTTTGCCAAAAGTTTGTAATGAAAGATATTACAAATTCTATATAACAAAGAGAATCAATTTCCAATTATTAAACACTCGTGTATATATGTTATATACTATTATCGCGTGATCAAAGTGAAAATTTACAATTGGTTTGTGATTTTCAATCTGGTGACCGATATCTTAATTTTACCTCGTCTGACTTTATCATTTAAATCATGAGTGGAAATACTGAAACACTTTAAGGACAGCCTAAAAGCTGAGAAAACTTTGGTGAGTAGTTTTTGTATAAAAAAGTTTTATAAAATACATCCAATACATTTATTTTCGGGGCCTACCTTACTATCAAGTAATTAACAAAACTAAATAAATCCATTCATCCTAATAACAAACTATAAACTATGGAAGAAATCCAAGAGTGAGCGAATGATTATCATGATGACAAATTTAGCGAGTCCCAAAAACATAAAAGATTAATTTGTACGTCCTTCGAAATAATTTTACACACACACACACACTATATATATATATATATATATATATATATATTATATATATATATATATATTAGGGTGGTCCTTGCTTAGGGGTGAAATTTCAAGTTGAACATTTTTCAGCTCCCACCCGCGGAAATCGTTCGAATGGTCGAGAAAACTCTCTAGGTGATTTATGTTTTTAATCGGACAACGTTTACCCCTCCCTCATTGAGCATTACCATTAAGCTAATTTTTTGACTTTCAAGTAAATGTTACATAATTTGTAATGTTTGTTTTTTTCATTCTTTCCAGATTTTCAGTGGTTGGATAACTAATGTGTGTAAAACTGTAAATTCTAATGATTATAATTTAAACTGAATAACTCCTTTAACCATAAGTCAAGCTACCCGTCAGTGGTTGGATAACTAATGTGTGTAAAACTGTAAATTCTAATGATTATAATTTAAACTGAATAACTCCTTTAACCATAAGTCAAGCTACCCGTCAGTGGTTGGATAACTAATGTGTGTAAAACTGTAAATTCTAATGATTATAATTTAAACTGAATAGTGAATAACTCCTTCAACCTTTAAGTAGATAACCTGGATCATGGCAGCGAAGCTGCGCTACCTGATTGCCCCGCAGGAATCGATCGCCGGGTCGCAACTTCCTTCGCAAAAAGAGGTCTTGGCCCTGACGGTCTACAGGATCGACGTCCAGAAGAAGTCACTTCGAGAGGCCGCCAACCAGGTCGTCGAGCTCGTCACCGAGGTGTAGTCCAAGGCGCGAATCCCCCTCCGCCGGAAGGACCACATCGTCACCAAGATTGAGAAGCTCCACAAGGAGTTCAACGATGTGAAGAGGAACAAGGGGCGAGCTGGCGCTCAAGCGAAGCGGGAGGACGAGTTCAGCGAGCGGATGATGAACTTGTTCGACGTCGCTGCCGCTAACGCCATGGAGCTGCTCAAGAACGAGGAGGACAAGGCGTTCCTCCTCGCTCAGCGCGAACCCCGTCGGCGCGGCAAGCTGGGGTCCGTCGACTCGACGCTAGCCGCTGTCGATGCCCGCGCATCTCAACGCCAAGGGGAAGAAGACCGACGGAGGCAGCGAGCCGAGGAAGAAGCGACGACATCTACGGCCCGAGTGGAGCTCGAGTGGTCTTCGTCCTCTTCCAGTGGTGCCGCAAGCGCAGCGGAGAGCGACGACCATGGAGAAGAAGGGAGCCCTCGGGCTCCGAAGCGCTCCAGGCGGGGCACGACGAACATCGTTTCGGCGGCTGTGGCGTCGTCGCTGGATCGCACGAAGGTGACCGACCGAGGAGCTGTCTACGTCCTGACAGAGGTTGCCCGGTCGCTTGGGCACGACGTCGCAGAGCTCAATATCAACCGCAGCTCCATCCGCCGACACCGGCGCAGGCACCGCTCCAGGCTCAACGTGGCGCTCAAGGAAGAGCTGAGGGCCGGCAATCTTGTCGTTCACTGGGACGGCAAGCTCATGCAGGACTTGACGAGCAAGGAGCAAGTCGATCGGCTTCCCATCTTGGTCTCCGGTAACGGCGCGGTGCAGCTCCTGGCGTCCCGAAGCTGCCGAGTGGAACGGGCTCTGAGATGGCCAAGGCCGTCCTCAACGCGTTGGAGGAGTGGGAGCTCACTGAGCAAGTGAGTGGCTTGTCATTCGATACCACCGCCTCGCGAAAGACTTGCTCTACTTCGCGTGCCGCCATCATGTGCTGGAGCTCCTCCTCGGTGCGGCGTTCACGGCTGTGATGGGCCCCACGTCCGGTCCTGACGTGACCCTCTTCAAGCGTTTTCAGGAGCGCTGGGATTTCCTGGACAGAAGCCAGTACGAGTCCGGCGCTGCGCACCCCGATGTCGCTCCTCTGCTCACCACTGTCGACACGGAGTGGTTTGAGAAGGCGATAGTCGAGCGCAAGGACCTGCGCGACGATTACCGTGAGCTGCTCGAGCTCACCCTCTCTCTTCGTCGGTCACGTCCCCCCGCGAGGAGTGCGTTTCCGAGCTCCCGGGCCGATTCACCACGCCCGCTGGATGGCGAAGGCAATCTACGCCTTGAAGGTCCTGGATGTTCCGACAGCAGTTCAAACTCACGGCGAGGGAGGAGAGTGGCCTCCGGCATCTGCATCTTCGTCTGTTCGGGTCTACGCCAAGGCGTGGACGGAGGCTCCGATCGCCGCAACTGCCCCCCGAAATGACTTCGCCCTCCTCAAGGACCTGCTGGCCTACTCTGACATCAACCCTGCGGTGGCCAAGGCGGCGCTGACCAAGTTCCAGAACCACCTCTGGTACCTGTCGGAGGAGCTGGTGGCGCTGGCGCTGTTCGATCCGGGGATCGCCGTCGATCAGAAGAGGAAGATCATCGCCTCTCTCCACGACCGGGTCGGTGAGGAGTCCCCGGCGAAGCGGCCCACGCTGCCAAACCGAGTACTCGCCGGGCTTCAGTTGGAAGACCTGGCGTCGTCCAACACACGAGGTTTCTTCGAGAAACTTCGACTGGAGGACGGCTTCCTCGAGGTCGACCCGGAGACCTGGCCGAAGCGGGAAGACTTCAAGACAGCGGCGGCACGTGTGGGAGGGCTCGCCGTAATCAACGACCATGCCGAGCGAGGAGTTGCCCTCGTCCAAGTACAACCGGACGCTGACCCACGACGAGGAGCAACTCCAGTTCCTCCTGCAAGTCGTCGCTCGCGCACCGCTGCCAGTTTCCGGACTCTCGGAAGCGAACCCTACAGACCCAGGATCGCTAACCGGGCAACAACTCCGGGGGTAAAAGTTCAAGTCGATGAGGGAGGGGTAAACGTTGTCCGATAATTAAAAACTTCAACTAGAGAGTTTTCTCAACCATTCGAATGATTTCGGGGTGGGAGCTGAAACTTCCCAACTTTGAATTTAAGGACCACCCTAATAAAAGGACCACCCTAATAAAAAGGACCACCCTAATAAAAAATTAAAACAAGGAAAGAAATAATGATCGCCGTCGATCAGAAGAGGAAGATCATCGCCTCTCTCCACGACCGGGTCGGTGAGGAGTCCCCGGCGAAGCGGCCCACGCTGCCAAACCGAGTACTCGCCGGGCTTCAGTTGGAAGACCTGGCGTCGTCCAACACACGAGGTTTCTTCGAGAAACTTCGACTGGAGGACGGCTTCCTCGAGGTCGACCCGGAGACCTGGCCGAAGCGGGAAGACTTCAAGACAGCGGCGGCACGTGTGGGAGGGCTCGCCGTAATCAACGACCATGCCGAGCGAGGAGTTGCCCTCGTCCAAGAGTACAACCGGACGCTGACCCACGACGAGGAGCAACTCCAGTTCCTCCTGCAAGTCGTCGCTCGCCACCGCTGCCAGTTTCCGGACTCTCGGAAGCGAACCCTACAGACCCAGGATCGCTAACCGGGCAACAACTCCGGGGGTAAAAGTTCAAGGTCGATGAGGGAGGGGTAAACGTTGTCCGATTTAATAAAAAATTCAACTAGAGAGTTTTCTCAACCATTCGAATGATTTCCGGGGGTGGGAGCTGAAACTTCCCAACTTTGAATTTTAAGGACCACCCTAATAATAATATAAAAAATTAAAACAAGGAAAGAATAAATGAAGACGCACAAATGTTGGAGAGAGAGAAGCTCCTCAACGACCTCAAAATACCGCTACCTGACTGGTAGTCAGTCATCTCCCCCGAGAGAGAGGAATTAGTACCACACTCCACACCGTGCTCGGAGGTCTCTAAGATTGGGACTCTCGACGAGCGACTGACGTTATGACGGAGCGCCCCTCTAGACTGTAAACCCACGAGTTAAGCGGGCACAGACTATACGAAGATAGGTAAAGGCAATTTTCCATCTTCGGAAAACGAGGGTAGGTTCAGGAGCGCAATACTGTTCTCATCTCCCGCAGTTCGCTGGGAGTGAAGAGAGACTCGAGAGAGTATCCTACAACGTCGCTCAAAAGTTGGCGAATGACTTTCTAATAAAAAAAATTTCTTCTCAAATTACCCGAGAGTCACTTAAGTACTCCCGAGTCCCGCACGAAATAAATAAAGTAAATATTTAGGCAACACTTTATGAATTCAAATAAGAACATATTAAGACAATCACAATAATGACACACCACCTACGTGAATACCACATTAAAAAAAAACGAGTGTAATTTACCAGAAGATTGAGCGCTACTTCTCTGTCTCTTGTGTTTCCGTTCTCGGATCGAGTTGCTGATGTTTGGTTTAAATTCAAAGGAGTCGCTGCTAAATAAGAAAAGGCATTGGTCACTTTTCAAAATGGAAGCAACATGCTAATTTTAAAATTGAGAAATACTTTTAACGTTTAAAAAGTGGAAGTATTGAACTGAATTTTGAATTGAATAAACCTTTATTGATAAAATAAATAGTTTTACAATTTCTTTTTTTATTTTAACATACCGGTATATAATTGTGAAATTGGACTATTTATTTTATTTAATTTGACCCTTAAGCTTTAGGCTTTACTGGGCTCTTAATTAAAAATAAAACGGCTATTAATAATACATAAATCATGAATAAGAATTATTAATTTGGGTATGCGTTAATCTTAAATTACTACTATTATTATTAGTATTATTATTAGATATAAAACAAATGGACATTTAATCCTAGATTTTTATTAGTATTCTGTTATTAATCGAGTGACTTTTACCATATTTTTAAATCTGAAAAGTGTAATTCAGTTTTACTGTACTTTAAAGAAAATTGTATGTTATTTTTAAAAATGGAAAAAATTGCCAGTTTCTGCTATGAACTTTGCTTGACCTATTAATATCAGTATGGAAGAAAGTTTTTCCTTTAAAGCTTTAAGATCTCAAACTACCTTACTAGAGATGTACCAACTGCGAATTATGGCCGAATGCCGACAAGTTGGCTTTCAAAAGTTGGCTTACTAAAAGAACTAATTTTTACTTTGGTTTGCAGACATTTATTATGAAAAAACTAACAAAGCTACAGCGAAAAGCAAGATATACAAATAAAGAAGAACTCAAAAAGTTTTATTTAAAAGCTATATATATAATATATAATATAAATATATAATATATATATATATATATATATATATATATATATATATATATATATATATAAGCATATATATATGCTTTTATGCCCGTTTCGTCTTTTAAGCGAAAACTCAACCCCCTACCTAAAAGAAAAAAATAATATATTATAGTCAACACTGAAAATTCGCGCATCATAGGAATTTTCAGTGTTGACTATATTATTTTTTTTCTTTTAGGTAGGGGATGGCTGCGAAATTAACAATAGACGAGAGGGTGAGCTTGGTTTTAATGTATGGAATACCAGGTACAAAAAATCGATAAATCGGTCGGTGACCAAATATGGTACATTAAAATTTCAATGTAGTTGATGTCTAGACCATCCAAGTGTTGAAATTTCTTCCAAGCTGTCGAACTTGATACGAAGATACTGAACTACACAAAAAATAGGTCGTCATCGATTTTTAAAAATACTTACTTCAAAAGCAGAAATCAATGATAAGTCAATATTCTAATACACTTTACGCTTGAAACGCGCACACTAAAATATAAAGTTCTTTTTGAGATAAAAAATTATACAGCTATGGTAAAGATATAATCTTTCAGGAAATGCAGCAAAAGCTTCTTAACTCACTTCATAAAAGTTTACGACACCGTAGAACTGAAAAATTTGTCTTGACAGTCAGGATGTCAACTCGCGTATGAAGTGAAATTATGGAAGATAAAAAACTTTAATATGAAACTAAAAGATGAAAACTTAAAACATGGAAGGAAATGTTTAAAGTGTAAGTTATTCTCACCTTACACTGAACAATTTGGTTGCTACAGTGCCATTGATCGTGACTGTCACTTTACTGCCAAGCTCTGCATTTGAATCTGGTTGTGGCTTCTTTTTGTTGCCACACAGTTTGCAGTATTTATTCTTCTCTTTAGTCCCTATTAACGCAAAAGTTACAAAAACAAACTGAATCATGGGTTCCCTTCACTGGTAATGGGTTAACTTTAAATTTGTGCTGTACCGATTAATCGGCACCGGCAGAATCGGCCAAATTTATCCGATTCTCTCACCGATTCTTTGAAATTTTAAAATTTTCATTACAAAATAAAATCTATATTTATAGAAAATTCAACAGACAAAAACACCGTTTATGATAATTTATACTCATTTCAAAGTGTAATTATATAAAAATATTTTACATTCACGAAAAAGGCAAAGCTTAATAAGTTAAGTTGCTCATAAATTTACATTTTCTCTCACTAGCTAATCTCTAAATCAGAGCTTTCCAAACTTTTCACGTTGGCGACACACTATTTAAGCATAAAAATTTTCACGACACATTAATTAATTTTTGTTATCAAATATCAAATATCAGATAATTTTTCAGTAGGTGGTTTATCTTGTAGCCGATTTTGTTGATACAAAAATCAAAATTTTCAAAATACAAAAAAATTGAAAATAATTAACTAAATTTGGCGACACACAGTTTGGAAAGCTCTGCTCTAAATGCTATAAACTATCGTAATCTCCTGCTCTATATCAATAATAATTTTATATCAAGTTGTACTTTATAATTTATATATTAAGCCATCTTATTATGTTGACTTTATTTTAAATATTTCAATAATTTTATAAACCCAAATTTTGTATCTATTTTTTAAATTCAAATTGGCCACCAGGAACTTGAAATTTTAATGAAAAATTATTGTTGTTGTTGACATTGGTGAAGAAAGAAAATACTTTCAACATAAGGAAAAACAATTACTTTAAATATTGGTATTCAATTTATGAAACTAAAATAAAATTATTTTATTTTACTCAGTAATAAAACTTTTTAACTCTATTTTAGCCTCGGTAGATGAGTAACAAATTCTGGTGCTGTAACATTGTGGAGTGAGCTAAGGAAAAACACTTAAACAAATTCGAAATGTAAAAATATGAAAAATAAAAGTTTTCACATTAGATTAGTAAAATTTATGATGGGAATTGATTTTTTTTAAATATAGGAAAAGAGTCGGCATCGGTATCGGCTAAATTATGGAATCGGTACATAACTATCAGGTCATCCCATAAGTAATGTCGTTTTTTACGATAGATTAAGTTTAAACTAGTCCTACTCGGTTTAAGCATAAATTTTCCGAAGGTTATATCTATGAGGAGATCTATAGTGTTTAGCTTCATACTTTACAGACCTTGACCAGTGAAGACGTGTGTTTTGCTTTATGTGAACCCCTCATAAACATGGCGGTATCAGAAGAGCATATCAGGCATATAATGCTTTACGAGTTCAAAAAAGGGAATAGTGCTACTGAAGCAACGCGAAACATTCAGGAAGTTCATGGCAACGATATTCTGCATGTGAGGAAATGTCAAAGATGGTTTCAAAAGTTTAGGAATGGTGACTGCTGTTTGACAGATGCAGCACGCTCGGGACGCCCTGCTGAGTTTGATGATGACCTGCTGTTAGCTGCACTTGAAGAAGACTGTTCAACAACTGTCGAAGAATTGGCCCAGAAACTCAATTCATCCCCGTCCACCATCCATCGACATTTGCAACAACTCGGGAAAGTGCCTAAATTAGGAAAATGGGTGCCACATGAATTGTCGGTCGACAATCTGAGGGGGCGGGTAAACATTAGCACAGCTCTTCATTCCCGTGAACTCAAAGATCCGTTTTTGCACCGTTTAGTGACTGGTGATGAAAAGTGGATACTGTACCAGAATGTTAAGCGCCGTCGACAGTGGGTTTGTGCCGGAGAACCAGCGACACCAGGATTGGGTTCAAGTACAAGTACTTGTACTTAAGTGCAAAATTTTGTGTACTTGTACTGGTACTTGGGATTTAAATAGTCAATGTACTTGTACTTAGCCCATAAGTACTTGAAAAATCAAGTACTTTGAAGTACTTTCAAGTACTTTTCAAGTACATGTTGCATGTAAACAAAATTAAATGTTTATTTAATGTCAACAAAGTAATTATTTTATTGCAATTGTATTTTCGTTGTTGATAAATTATTTCTATTATAAATTGTTATTTATTAAAATTGGCAGATGTCGGCTTACAGACAAGAATTTTGAATGAGTAATGTTTGTAAAATGTAATAAGTCCTACACTTAATTATCAAAGTATGTCCCATGTCAGTTACACTAATTTGCAGCCTGCTATTGCAAACCAAACTGCTCAATTGTTTCCTTCCTTTTATTCTGAGTACCGGTACTGTATTGTGTAACTGCTGACCAATGAGAATATTTTCTTTATTTTCAGAATTATTACAGATAGCACGGAATGCACTGAGCAAACAGTTGTGTTTTATTATTTTCATTCAAACATGGATACCAGTATTCAGTTATGGATAAATATTAATCAATAAATTAATCTCTACCATTATTAATTCCTTAATTGTTTAATTTGAAATAAACTTACGAGTATGTAGATCTGATTTAAAGATTTTTATTAAACTACATATAAAAATGTACTTGTAATTGTACTTAAGTAGCCTACATCATTATGTAATTGGACTTGGACTTGGACTTAAGTATTATGCAAAAACTCTGTACTGGTACTTGTACTTGAATTTTCCTTTAGTACTTGTACTTGTCCACAAGTACTGCCGCCAGTACTTGAACCCATCCCTGAGCGACACCACAGCCAAAACCAAATCTTCACCTCGGAAGGTGTTGCTTAGTGTTTGGTGGGATAAAGGTGGTGTAATACACTTTGAAACCTTACCACACAACCAAACAATCACCGCTCAAGTCTACTGTCAACAACTGGATCGATTGAACACTGCACTAAAAGAAAAGAGACCTTCTTTGGTTAATCGGAAAGGAATCGTGTTGCACCACCACAACACACGTCCTCATACCGCTCGGATCACTTCTGCAAAAATTGAGGAGCTTGGGTGGGGAAAACTTCCACATCCTCCATATTCTCCAGACCTTGCGCCTTCAGATTATCATCTCTTCAGGAGTCTGCAAAACTATCTTGACGAAAAACAGTATACTTCTTTAGATGACCTGCACCCCCAGTCTTTATACGTTTTTTGCCTCAAAACCGCCTGAATTTTATAAACATAGCATTGAAAAGCTTGTAGGACGTTGGCAGAGTGTCATTGATTCCGATGGAAAATATATACTAGATTAAAAAGTTTCAGTTGTTTTTTTTTTGTCCTTCAAATTCCGATCTAAAAAACGACATTACTTATGGGGTGACCTGATATTTTAAATATTTATAACACTTAAATAGATTACGTTTCTTTGCTTAATTTAGTGAATTTCTTTTTCTCTAGTTACGATTCCAGATTAGCTATTAATTAGCGACTTTAATTCGTACGATCAAATGACAGGAATTATTCAACTATCATTTACAAAGAGAACGTTTCTAAAGCTTTAATTGTACTCCTAATTTCTCTACAATAAAAAATTTACCTGAGAATTGAGCCATGGTTCCATAGAAGGGAAGGTCACACTCTTTACAGGGCAATGGCAGCTTCAGATCTTCCTCTCTGTGGTTCCGCTCAATGATTGGTTCTATGAGTTCTTTTAGGAGCTGCAATTGGATAGTAATGAATACGAATCGCAACTCTCAAATTATAATATTACCCTTATCTAACAGGGAGTTCAAGATGGTTGGAACAGGATTGAATAGGATAGATTGTATAGGTAGGCGATGTTAAAAATCGAGACGACTAAAATTAAAGGAGTTAGTGAAGAGATGAAAAGAATGAAAGGAGCGAGACCTTTCATGTGCTGAAGAAAATAGTCGGCGACAAGTGAAATTTGGTGCTTCTCATGTCAATAAAGCAACATGAATGAAGCAATTCAAGTTGAAAACTTGAAAATAAAAAAGCAATTAAAACTGCGTAAGCCAATAAAAATATTCTAGGACCAAATTAAATAAAAATAAATAGTCCAGCTTCACAATTATTTATGTCATTGTAATTTGTCAAACCAATGTATTTATTCTATTATTAATAAAGGTTATTCAATTCAATTATAAAAAGTTCTATTTCTTATGATTATGGGGGAAAAAAACTTCAATCCATGACTGATCCACTACTATAATTAATAAAATATGAAAATGAAAGATGGTTCCAAGTAAATAAAGGATATTCTAAAATTATTGTTCTTCTTCCAAGTCTCGCAAGGCTTCTTTTACACTTAAGCGAGCAACCAAAATTGAGTTTCACATATTTCGAATGATTATGCTGCCATTTACTTCTATTCTCCATTCTTAAATCTAAAATTTTCAGTACTGAATTTTCATAGCTATTCACAAGACCAACAAGGATCTTGTTCAAAACTGTGAATGAAGTGAATGAAATACTTCGAGAAATTACCTTGAAATCTTCTTCTTCTAAAATAAACACTCTTGAGCAAAGGTCGGGGTGAGTATGATTGAAATTAAGTTGAACTTTGTAAGGATTAACTGTCAGGACTTCCATGCTCTGAAGACTAGATACGTTTAACTGCGAACAGAAATTTAATACTTCAAGTTATATATTTTATAAACCAACTTAATTTTTTTTTTTTTACAAAATTCATGACATTCCAATCTTTTAAGGGCAGTTTCCTTTATTTAAAATATTAGCAGACTGAACATACTCATTATATAATATAAACACTGGTCATTAAATAACCCGTAACTGGGCGAACCGAATGAGACCGAACAAAGCCCTTACCTTTACCATTGTACCACCAGAAAGACCATTTTTTTCTTTGTAAAAGTATTCAGTGAATGAAAGGAAGACTAAATCGGAATCCACTTCAACATTTTTGTCATTGAGTTTATGTTCCCATTTGGCCACCACCGAATACAGCTCTCTATTAGGTTCTAAATCTGATGAGAAAAGACCAACAATTCATAACCTGCATTTAAAAGCTGACAGCAGTTTTAACGTAAACTTAGCGCACTGCAAAAACGTGTCACAGGTCAATCCCAACAAGTAATTAATTAAGGACTCTAAAAACCCCCACCTAAATTCTAGTGCAAAATCACTAAAAATATACATCCTTTTCATGTAAAAGAAATCAAGACTCGTTTTAGAAAGGAAGGAAGGAAAAACTGTGTAAACTAGATTAAATCGGCTGTATCTGGCAATATATTCAAGCAAATGATCACTTCGACAGTCAGGTTTCATCAAGTTTTACATTCTGTTTAATCAACTAGGCGCATTTTTAATATATATATTTCACTGAACATTAAATGTCGGCATTATGCCGAGACTTTTTTAACTTTAATACTAAGAAAACATTAGTGAAAGACCAAATTACACTCCATAACATTTAGTTCAAACCTTTGCAAGCCAGATGAAAATACTCATTTTTATTATGACAGATACAAAGACTGTTTAATTTATTTTATGATTTTTTTTTCTATGCGCCTCGGTGGTGTAGTGGTTAGCGTCGCTGACTACGAATCCATCGGCCCAAAAATCGACACCCGGTGACGGCAGGCGGCGCACAGGAAAACCCAGCTGTTCATCTTTCCACATAATAAAGAAACTGGTTGGTAGATAAATGGGTATCCTGGGTAGCCTTAGCGGTTAAGACGCTGGGCTGCTGGTGGGGCGTAGTTTGGAGTCCACGTTAAACTGTAGGTCTAAAGTGGAGTGAGAAGCTTTACCTTCGTCAGAATGAACAATTCGGGAGGAAGCAAAACCAAGGTAACCAAATGTCAATCAAATTCTAAGCCTTTATCAAAAAGTAACATTGTCGGCTATTGACTCACAAAAGTTGTATCTGTAATCAGAGATGGGCAGTAACGCGTTACATGTAACGACGTTTCGTAACGAACGTTACAAAAGTAACGAGTAACGGTAACGCCTGAAAGATTTTCAAATGTATCACTGTAACGGTAACGCTTTGCAAATTTTTTATCAATGTAACGGATTTTTTCGTTACTCGATACTTGAATTTAATAACATTGCCATTCCATTCATGAGGACTAACTATTATGCAATTCACTATTCCATGTTAGTGGCAACAACTAAATATATATTTTTTAGGTCTCTTCATCTTTCCCAAAAATCAGTGGGGTGCATATTATTGTGCAATATATCGTTCTTCAGAGAACAACATTTATATAGTCAATAATAGTAGCTATTAGAATTTATGTAGTATGGCTGCCATTTGTAAGTTTATCTGTAGTTTCAAAATACGTGGGAAGGCACATAAACAAATATCAAATGTAACTAGTTATTTGTAACGTCGTTACATGTATCGAGTAACGGTAACGCTTTAAGGATTTTCAAAAGTAACGATGTAACGGTAACGCCAAGTACATTTTCGACGTGTAACGAGTTGGTAACGCCGCCCAATTTAATGTAACGGTGCCCATCACTGTCTGTAATTCTAACAATGCACTGCAGTATGATACTACGAGGTTTATTTATGGGAAATGAGTGAAATTTAAAAATTACTCAGCAACGTTGCAAATGAGGAAATTTAACATGGAAAAAAAATCTGGTAAATAACATCACGAACGTAATTAATGAAAGAACAAGAGGACTAACGCTGCAACACTGTAAAAATAAATTTTGGAAACTCTGGAAAATGACGCAACGGGGTCAAACTTCGTACCCATAGCAACGATAACTATGACAACAGAATTATCCACTTTATTTACTTCATTTAATTAACTTTTTTATTTATCCCCATTCTCCAACCAAACAATAGTAACCTAGCAACAATGTTGTAATTATTGTACTGTTATTTACTTGATATTTCAGATGTTCAACAAATATTGAAAGAAATACTAAAACGAACGTTTCACAAATTAAGCACAAATAATAATAATAATAATAATAATAATAATAATAATAATAATAATAATAATATACTTTCAATTAATATAAGACCATCTATTTCTTCATCGTGTGCGAACCTGTGTTACAAATCAACAAAATCCATAACAGAATTTCGAATTAAAAAAGTTTGCGTATAATAATATGTACTCTATTCTAAGCACACCGGACAAAAAATTAGTCACCCCTAATAGCACCGATAGTAGGAAGTTCAAGGTCACACAGAGGGCGCTGATGTAGCATTGGTAAGTGACAAGTAGCGGTGACGTAGCACACAGGATCAGCTCTGTTTCGTGAGGTGGTGAAGAACAAAGTGTGTGTTGGATATAGTCTGCAAAATGGGTCGTGAGGCAGACGTTACTCAGTGGCAAAAAGGAGCCATCGTGTTTGGCAGAGCCCACGGACACAAAATGTCTGAAGTAGCCCAATTTGTTGGTGTGTCAACGCGTACTGTCCAGCGAGTTTACAAAGAGTGGTGTAGTTCGCAATCAACTGAAAATCGACGGCGTAACTGTGGCCGGAAAACAATTCTCGACAATAGGGGCCGCCGCCATGTTTCTCGTCTAGTAACTGCAAATCGTTTTCAAACCAGAGAACAATTGCTCCAAGAAACCAATGAGGTTCTCCAGCGACCAATTTCCGAACGGACATTGCGACGAGAACTGCATGCGATGGACATCTGGAGCAGGGTACCACGGAAGAGGCCGCTGTTAACAGCAAGTCACAAATTGGCACGTTATAAATGGGCTCAGAGGCACAAAAACTGGACTGCGGCAGATTGGAAACGTGTAATTTGGTCCGATGAGTCCCGTTTTTGTTTGTTCTCCAATGATGGGAGGCGACGAGTACATCGCAGGTCCAATGAAGCCTTTAATCCTGAATGCGTCGAAGGTGTTGTTCAGGCTGGAAACAGAAAGTGAAGCGCAGGAATAGACACCCACGGACTCTGGCGGAACTTCGGGACCGGCTGATGAACGAGTGGCAGCAAATCGATGTTCAGTACATGCACAACCTCGTATAGTCTCTGCCTCGCAGGATTCGTGCGGTTATCAAGGCCAGAGGCGCCGTCACACGTTATTAGGTACATTCTGAGAGGGGTGACTAATTTTTTGTCCGGTGTGCTTATTAATCGATATAACAAGTACAAACTGTGACCTAGTTACGACGTAATCAGATTTTGCTCCTATTTATCCACAAACACTAAATGGCGTTAGTGGGGCAGAGTTCAAAACACGTGAAGTGTGTTCACCTGAATTGATTCAATCTGTCAAAATAACCAATCGCCGATCCGCATAATAGTGTAAGCCCCAACCAATATGGAGATGATAAGACTGTTACTAAAAGTTCGGTGCAGCTGGCACCAACATCACGTTAGCGCTCCAAAATTTGTGAAAAATATGCCCTATATACGCGAGAGAATATTCCATAATCAGTAAACTTTAAATGCAATTTCGAGTCCATTTATATATAATGTAAATTCATAATTTCAGTTTCTAAAAAGATTTAAAACATTTTAATACAATTTTGCAGCTGCAGTTACATTGCCTTACATTTTCACTTAATCAAAATATTATGAAATTGATTAGATAAATCTGCGTACTATGAATTCGTATCTCAATCCTTGAAACAATTAAAGAAGATATTATAAAATGTATCTTTCAATATTCATTATCAGACATAGGGCTGATTACAAAATTTGCTTATGATTTGATTATGATTAGTGGGGTGCGAAGTATTTTGATTTGATTATGATTAGTGGATTTGCAAAAATGTTGATTATGAATTGATTATGATTAGTGGGCTCGAAAAATTTGATTAACATTTTTTATTATGATTAGATTATGATTACATGGCTTAAAAATGTTGATTACAATTTGAATTTGTTTGCCACAGTTAAATATGATTAAATTATGATTACCATGTCAGATATTGATTATGTGTATTTAAATATGGAATCACGAGTAATAGCATACAAGCAGAATGTGTTAATGAATAAATGTACACTGTACAGTGTATACAGCAGTATTCTAGTATATGTACTATATTTTACACTCAAAAAAGTTACAAAAGAAAACATCTTACGTAAAATTATTCTTCATCATTATCACATGGTGAAGTTACAATGAACGACTGATATGTTTATTACATTTTACATAATACACTTTAATCATTGAATAATCATTGATTATAACATTCATAATTTTGATTATGATTTGATTATGATTATAATATTTTCTAATTTTGATTATGAATTGATTATGATTGCATAATCACCATCATAGATTATGGTTATTTTATTATGATTAATAATCAACCCCATGTCTGTTCGTTATTAAACGTGAGGTCATAGATCGCATCAGTTTTCATGTTAACAAATGTACAAATTCGGAAAACGGTCTTAAAAATTAAAAGTATTTCACTGGTTGAAGATATCAATATAAACGAATCCCCTAAATGATTAAAGGCATATTTGACCTGTTAAATCTTCTCCTTAATTCAGTTCAATATAACGCGACTATAAACTGCTGACGTGTGGCAAAAATACTCCGCATAACATACAGTTACACACACATACATGGGCGTCCGGAGGGGGGGGGCAAGAGGGGGCAGTTGCCCTCCCTTGGAAATTTGTGTTTGCCCACGCAACGACTTCTATAATTCTACTGCAGCTCAGTCAGTGTTTCCACATTCAAGGAAATGTCGTTTACTTTACCGAAGTGCCGTGTCGTTGAACTTAGAAGTGTTAAATAAACTATACTGAAAGATATAGTAATGGAATTATTTGCAAAGATCATTATATTGAGTGTTTTATTTATTTTTTTCTCTCGAAAACCTTTTGGTCAATTTCACTGAAACTTACACGATTATAGTTAATCATAGTATCATATAACATATAAAAAATGGACTTGACTGGTGAAAAAAAAATGCACTGCGACCACTACGAGTAAAAACCGTCATCTCCCCTTATCATAGCCTGCTTTCAGTGCTAAATTTAGCACCGAAAGCAGGCTATGATAAGGGGAGATGACGGTTTTTACTCGTAGTGGTCGCAGTGCATTTTTTTTCTACCTAATAAAGAACTAATAAGAACTAAGAACTAATAAGTTAGTTTTGCCCCCCTCTTGCGAAAAATCCTGCGGACGCCCCTGCACACATATATAAAACGAATACATACACACGCACATATATTTATACATACATGGAATATCGTGCATCAACACGCACAATTTCGCATAATGTAAAATTATCCCACCAGGATTCGAATCCACCACCATTTGAGTAGAATGTGAAGGCAGAAGGGCACTACCCTATGACCCAATAAAAATTAATACAACATGACGGTATTTCTTCGTCCGAAGAAACTCGTAACACTTCCGCACCCAGAAGTGTTTTACACATTAACCCTCCAACACTAATGACCAATATTCCAATCAAATTATCTGATGCAACACTTGGGTTTCATAGGTGGAATATCATCCACGAACACGCACGCGAAAGCGTTATGAGTTTCCTCAGACAATGAAATACCCGTCAGGTTGTATTAACTTTTATCCTGTTGTAGCGAAGTGCCTAGGGCCGTCACCTACTGAAGAGGTGGTGGGTTGGAATCCTGGTGGAATAATTATAAACACCTACACACACACACACAGTATATATATGATGAATTTCACACTTAAACACATGAAATGAATGAATGATGCAAACACGAAAGGCCTTGAAATAATAATTTCTTTTTCCTTGTGAATTTGCATACCTTTCAACCTTTCAAATGTTCCGTGCGATGATTCCTCATTTCACGAGGGTCAAACTTGTCGCCCTCCTCTTGAGTTGCCCTGGTGAAGTAGTGAGTTGGTTTTTTGTACTCTCCACCTCACATAGCCAGGTACCTCCGGCTCATCTGGGATTGTTCTGAACCAGGAGTCTAATCTCCTTTTGAAGTTGTCCACCGGAACACCAATCGTGTTCCTTACGTCTTTGTGCAGCTGATTAAACGGTCTTGGTCCTCTCAAAAGAAAACTAGGATCTTTTCCGTTTGACACACATGGTTCGATTTTATTTTAAATTTCTACACAGACGTAGTTTTGCATGCCGATTACGAAAATCAGAACCATTTTTTGGAGAAATTAATAATAAAAACGTTACAACCCTTTAAAGTATTTTATTAGACCCGCCCTTCGTGCGGGTCGCTGGTAGCAAAAATTAACCAAACTATCACGACTTAACCTAACCAATCGTCAAGGGCGTACAATTAACCTAAAAAATAAATAAAAAACAATAAATTTTTTTTATTTATTTATTAATACTATAAACACCCAGGAATGTCTGTCAGTCAGTCCGTCCCGCTCAGTTTGTCAGTCGGTCACGCTGAGGAACGTTTGTCGGTCACGCTCAGGAACGTTTAGGTTAAGTCGTGATATTGTTTTTTATTTATTTTTTTAGGTTAATTGTACGCCCTTGACGATTGGTTAGGTTAAGTCGTGATAGTTTGGTTAATTTTTGCTACCCGCGACCCGCACGAAGGGCGGGTCTTAGGCTAGTTGTAACTTTTTTATTATTAATTTCTCCAAAAAATGGTTCCGATTTTCGTAATCGGCATGCAAAACTACGTATGTGTAGAAATTTAAAATAAAATCGAACCATGTGTGTCAAACGGAAAAGATCCGAAAACTATTTTCCTTCAGGGTTGAGGATGTTCCCTGTCTAGCCTTAATTTGGGAACACGACACAGTCTTCCTTTTCTACTTTCCACTGTTGTTTGGGGGGTTATAGGGTTCAGAGTAAGATTAGGGACTAGTTTCTCTATTATATATATACAGTATATTATATATGAGGAGTGATAAAAAAGTATCGATAATTTTATTGCTACGGACAAATGAATGCAAATAAGAAAAAACCGTTTACATATGTGAGTCTTCCTGCCCTCTAGCGTCTGCAGTCTGAAGCAAAATCTGCTACCATGAGTTAGTAGTTGATTGGAGCGCTTAAAGGGAGCGTGTGTTTTAGCAGTATGTTGAAATCTCGGAAATAGAGCAACGCGCGTGCCAAACTTGGAAAATCAGCATCGGAAACTAACGAAATGATTAAAACAGTTTTTGGAAATGATGCTCTCAGTGTAGCTGACGTTTACAAATGGCACAAAAAATTTAAAAAGGAAGAAACATCGCTTGAAGACAATGAACGCAGTGGCCACCCTTCCACTTCTCATTACAGATGAAAATGTCCAACAGATTCGATTTCTGGTACGAGCAAATGTTTCTCCATTTTTAAACTTTTTGTGCCATTTGTAAACGTTAGCTACACTGAGAGCATCATTTCCAAAAGCTGTTTTAATCATTTCGTTCGTCTCCGAACGCGCGTTGCTCCATTTCCGAGATTTCGACGTACTGCAAAAACACCCTTTAAGCGCTCCAACCAACTACCGACTCATGGTAGGAGATTTTGCTTCAGACTGCAGACGCCAGAGGGCAGGAAGACTCACATATGTAAACGGTTATTTCTTATTTGCATTCATTTGTCCGGAGCAATAAAATTATCGATACTTTTTGATCACTCCTCATATTATATATATATATATATATATATAATATATATATTATATATATATTATATATATATATCCTCAATCACTCGCATTCACTTCAGCTGGCATGATGAAAATGGACCTGCCTCCCTCAGGGCAACATTATCCACAGCCCATCCCCACAAACTACTACACGATTTACCCTGACCACTTCATACACCCTGAGCCGGCACATTGCCAGCCCATCGCCCCCCATATATCACACAGAGCCTCCCTCACCCCATCCTTTCATCGACTCCTCGGTCTACCCTTCCCCCTTTCGACACGTATATATAACACTTAAATTTTCACTTACCGTCATCGTCAGTATTGATGGGTGAAAAATCCTGCGACAACTGCCTGGAGCATGATTCGTTCATCCTGCAGAAGCTAGAGGAGGAACTGGAAACCACACTGACGTCATGATTGACTGAGTCGTCGTGATTCGTGATTGTTTGGTCGGTACTGTCGTCACTTCTCACCATACTTGAATGAGAACTGAGGATTTCCTCGAGGAGTTTATCCGATTGCGAAGGAGCCGTCGTGAAGGTACTGTTCAAAAGAGGATTTACTGCACTCGGGAACCAACAACCGAAATGGCTGGCTTTATAAAGAGTAATTTAGGTACAAGAAATAATTTGTTAAATTCGGGTCGACTGTTCTTTTTTCCTGAACTCGCGTCACTACTATATTAGCAATCGCGTTTAAGATAAGCGCGAGTGCTCTAACCGAGGAACTATAGAAAATAGTCGAATTTAATTGCTGACTAGCTTTGGGCGAGTTAAATGGATTCCGATCAATTGGAAGCCCAGTGCGGATGCGTACTATGGTCTTCGAAGCAGTTCAGTCTTAACCTCAATTATCCTACTGGGAATTTTAATTGGAAGACATACACGATGTCGGAGAGAGACATCAAACAGATTTACCAAGTTTACGCGTCAGTTAGTAAGCCGGTTGCAGTGATGTAGGACTGGAGACCGCTGTCGAGACCTTTTTTCTGGTCTCGGTCTCGGATGCTTAGGTCTCGGTTTCGGTCACGATGGTTTCGACTACATCATGCTGAGTAATGAGTATGTTGATGCTCCTCGAGTGTAGCGAACACATTCTGTTTTAAGCAAGCAGTTAATTGCTGAAAAATTTCACAAACTATGAATTTGTGAATAAATTATAAGTAAATTTTGCAACTGTCATTTGATAACTTTTTAGAATCTTTATTCCTGAATGTGAAATACAGAGCTTAGGAATTAGACATTATACAGTATTGAATATATGCAAAAATTGCATATGGTCTTGGATTCAGTCTCAGTCTGTCTCAGTCTCAGTCTCGGGGCCATGGTGGTCTCGACGACATCACTGGCCGGTTATTGATAGGAATGACGTGTGTAGCGAGTTCCATACCTACCGAACCAGTGCGGGAGTGAGGATCATCCCTCCTAAACAGCGAGGATTAATTTAGTCTTGAAAGATTAGAAACCTCTCGCCTGGAAGTCTGTCAAAACTACAACGTTGATCCTTTCTCTTCGGGATTTACGCTTCTTTTCTTTAATTAATTCCTTCGGTAGATATAGCCAGCGCCCGAAGTTCAGTGAGTAACACCGTTTCCCTCCAAGCGAAATGAAGACACTAAGGTCGGGGGTTCGAACCCCGCTGCTGCTGGTAATAATAATAATATACGAGTTAATCTAATAGGCCGCAGTAGTTGGCCAGAGTGATGTTCAAGTTTCTGGTCCTCATCATTGATGATTCTTATTATTATTCAGTAGATATATTTTTATATTATTCTCCGAGAAAGAATACCATTTCTGCAACATTTTTCCATGGAACTCGATTATTATTTATTAAGTGTTTCGATTGGGGATCCAAAGTTAAAATGGATAAAAGTTAACACAGCCTGTCGTCTATATATATATATATATATATATATATATATATAATATAATATATATATATATAAAACCTTGGTTCACCTTGGTTTTGCTTCCACCCGAATTGTTCATTCTGACGACGGTCAAGCTTGTCACTCCATCTCAGACCTACAGTTTAACGTGGAATCCGAACTACACCCCACCTGCAGCTCAGCGTCTTAACCACGAAGCTACCCAGGGTACCCATTTATCTACCAACCAATTTCTTTATTGTGTGGAAGGATGAACATCTGGGTTTTGCTGCGCACCGCCTGGCGTCACCGGGTGTCAATCCCGGGGCGATGGATTCGTAGTCAGCGACGCTAACCACTACACCACCAAGGCGCATATATAATATATAATATATATATATATATAACCAAACAACCACAGGGAAAAGGAAAAAGAAACACGAAATCCGAGCGCTTTCGTGATATATTCACATTTTCAGGGTCAAGAAAGAAATATTTCTTTCTTGTCCCTGAAGATGTGAATATATCACGAAAGCGCTCGGATTTCGTTTCTTTTTCCTTTTCCCTGTGGTTGTTTGCTTATTAATAAGATCAAGTGTTATTCTGTGATTTTACTGCATATATATATATACAGGGTGTCCCATAAGTCCGGCATCATAGGAGAAATTCATATTTTTCTATTTCTACAAACCATAATTCATATTTTTCTCTTTCTACAGGCCATAATGTCTGTGAGCAAGGAAGAACGAATCCAGATAATTCTACTCATAGGAAATCGGAGTCAGAGAGAGGCCGCTGCTGAATTTAACAGACTGCATCCAGACCGCGAGCCAATAACAGAGTTGTGTTAGCAGACTTGTTGCAAAGTTTAAGGAAACAGGATCCATAGAAGATAAACGACGCAGTGGACCTTCAAGGAGGTCCACTGATGATGATACAGCGACTGCTATCCTGGCTCATTTTAACAGAAGTCCCAACAAGTCTCTTCGGCGATTGTCCGGCGAGACAGGAGTGTCGAAAAGTAGCATCCATCGCATTCTTCAGGTTCACAAATGGCATCCATATAAACTTCAGATCCTACAGAAATTAAGCGATGATGATCCCGACAGGCGGATGGAATTTTGTGAATGGGCTACGGAACAATATGCTCGGGATGCCAATTTCCCGTCCACCATTCTGTTCAGTGAAGAGGCTGTTTTTTATCGAAATGGTGAGGTAAATCGACAGAACACCCGCTACTGGTCTCAAAACAACCCTCACTGGTATACCTCTTCAAAGGAACAAGGTGCATCTGGGGTGATGGTATGGTGTGGCATTTGGAAGGATCGCATCAAAGGCCCCCCCTTTTTCGATGAACATGTCACTGGAGGCACCTACCTACGTATGCTCAAGGAAGAAGCATTTCCCAGTGTCTTGAACGAAGAAGGGAATTTCCCAACATGGTTCCAGCAAGACGGCGCTCCTGCACATTACAGCACCCAAGTAAGGGAATACCTGTACCAACAATTCCCTGGTCATTGGATCATTGGATAGGACGTCAGGGCCTGTGGAATGGCCAGCTAGAAGCCC